>WFKH01006014.1:64926990-64940885 GCA_016163765.1 Magallana hongkongensis | reverse complement strand
GAAATTGCATGTATCCTTCGTTTTTACTAAAACTGGTACAAAACAGTGTTATTAAGGGGCAAACACTTGGTGCGGGTATTACTGTCTAATGACAGCATCTAGTATTTTTTTATTTCGATAAACAATACGTCACAACATGGAAGTGTCCCATACCACCTTAATCAGATTGACAGTTACCACCTGTATGGCAAACTTTACAGGTACCTACCTCCCTCAGCTGGTCAATGATACACATCCCATCCGTGTTCAGGGTTAGAGTTAGGGTTAGACTTTACAGGTCCCTACCTCCCTCAGCTGGTCAATGATACAGATCCCGTCCATGTTCAGGGTTAGAGTTAGGGTTAGACTTTACAGGAACCTACCTCTCTCAGCTGGTCAATGATACAGATCCCATCCGTGTTCAGGGCCACCAACACTTCCATGACCTTCTCCACTCCTGGCAGGTGACCTTTAATCTTCCCCACCTGCTTCTGAATTTTACCTTCAAAGAATGCACTCCTACAAAAAGGGAAACAATGAAACTGCCATCAACGAAAGTATATATACCTAGTGTCTCCCCTTTACACAGTAGAAAACTAGACAACATTGAGATGGTGACCATCTAATAGGGCCCCGCTTAACTAATGGATAGTGGGTGAAGTATAAGTCAGATTGGAGCAATTGGGAGAGAATATACCCTCTGGATAAGGATTTTTATATAATTCTGCTATGACCTTTGAAAATTGGTTCAAGGTCACTACACACCCTTTACTCAAAAGCTCTGTTTATGTGAAGTATGAGCCATATAGGACCAAGTGGAAAGTATATATGCTCTGAAAAAAGG
Organism: Magallana hongkongensis; assembly: GCA_016163765.1. Classification (NCBI taxonomy): domain Eukaryota; kingdom Metazoa; phylum Mollusca; class Bivalvia; order Ostreida; family Ostreidae; genus Magallana; species Magallana hongkongensis. The sequence continues at coordinate 64,940,062 of WFKH01006014.1, read as the reverse complement.
ATTTTTGCATGGTCTGATATGACCTTGACTCTTGATCTACAAACTTCATTCAAGTATTTTATATATAATTCTGCTATGACCTTAACCTTAGACCTAGAAACATGGTTCAAAATCACTGCAAACCCTTTACCCAAAGGCACTCTATGGGTGAAGTATGAGCTAGATTGGGCCAAGGGAAGAGAGAAGATATGCTCCGGACAAGCGATCTCGAACGGACAGACAGACAGACTGATCACTATAGGGCGCCCGCAGAGTTGGGCCATAATAAGGGTCTGGTCTCTCTTGTTCTTAGCATTTAATAAGTTGAGCTTTAGCAAAGTAAAAAGGGTTAAGTAAATACAATTCTCATAAATTCTTTAGTTGTAAGTACAACTGATGTTACTGTTGAATCAGTGGAATTCCTGGTGGCTCAATTTTCTTGGACTTCATGGGAACCTCTCATCCACTAATTAACCTCCACACAAAATTAGAAAACATATAATTCAACTTGAATATATTCAATTTAGGATTAAAACAAATTAAGTCTCTAAAAACCTGTGAAAAATTGGCAACCCATAAAAGCTATCCCCTACAAACTCTCATGGTTCCAGAGTATGTGAATATCTGTTGTTCTATGTAAGACTTACCCATAGAAGGCATACTCCCAACACACCTCCAGGTACGTCCTGTAGAGGGCAGGCAGAGCTTCCTTTATGTCCTTGCTCTTGTACGCCTCACTGATCTGGCGGTGGGCTCGCTCAACTCGAGCCTCCAAAGGTTCCTCTTCATCATTTCTACCGAATTTAAAAAACTTTGTGCTTTTTGGCTTCCGCATGAACTCTGGATAAAATTTGTGAATGTCTTTTCTGTTACAAAAAAAGAACAGAAAAAAATGAAATCATATTCTTTCTTTAAAAACTGCAGTTTTTCTTAAAACGGATTTTAACCGAATTTATTAACACTCATTCGTTTTGTTGATTGTATCTAAAAACACAAATCAGAATTAAGAGGACAGATTTTTTTAAATACAGAAATAAAATTCCAATTTCACCCCCTTGGCAGCACGTACTTGTACTGGTCCCGATTGTGTGTGTTGGGGTTATAATGCTCCAGATGGATCAATGCCTGGATGCCGGCCAGCTGGTCATATTCCTCCGGCTGTACAACATATCGTCCTTCGATTACATTAAACTTAGCCTCGTGGTACAGCAAACTCAACATCACTTCATGGGATATCTTGAAAGTCAAATCCAAAAATTAACATAACTTCTTCAGTTCTTTCAGACAAATCTTGAAACAAATATGGTAAAATATATTTCATCGATAGACAAGTCAGACTTACTTTCATTTCTTCTTCCAAAGTCAGAAATACATTTCTTTGAAACATTACAACAGGTTCATCTACAAAGAAAACACATTTTTTATTTGTCATTATGTATTATATCCCTACAAAAAAACCAACACCCTGCATCCTTCATATTTCAATTCAACACCTCACCTCTAGAAATTTCATCTGGTTTAGAGTCTGTATAGAGTTCACAGAATTCATCCCACATCTGGGCTAACTGGAAGGGTTTATGGCTCTTTTTTAATCTTAATTCTAGAGGAATAAGAAGAAATCTTGATAAATAAGGCAAATAATTACTTTTTTTAATTATTAATTTATGATATTCACAGTACAAAGTTCAATTAGAATAGAATACAAGGTTAAAGATAATTAGTAAATTGGATGTTATGGTTGTAACTTGATGATATTCAATAATTAATCAATCTAGACAGAAACTATATGAAAGAATGGATGAATCTTTGAGCATTTCTTACCCAGAAGAGGAGAAACAAGCCAGATAGAGAAAACATTATCACAGTCCGGAGGCAGATTCCTCTCCCCGACAACCATCTCAAACAAGTCTTCTGCGGTAGCTTCGGGACCGGCACACTCCAGGGTGACATGAATTCCAACCCTGTCCCTCATCCAAATCACAACCTCCAAAGCTGTAAATTAAAACAGGTCAGGGAGTTCTCTATCAGTATGTATGTACAGTCAATGTGTACCTTGTCATGTTAAACATTATAATGGTTGAGTTTATTCTGCACTCACTAGCCAAGAGTCTGATCTCATGAGAATAAAGGAATTAGACTCTTGGCGAATGAAGATGCATCCACTGGTGCTTTCCAGTTTAGGATTTCAATCATTATGTTAATGGTTTATTTAATAAAATATTCCTGGTACATACAGTCATCTGTTGATTTGTCCTGCCTGGTTTCCTCATCCATCGAGTCTCCCATCTCCATGGTTTATAAAGACTAAAACACACAGTACAGGAGCGATTAGTACTATTTATAAAGTGGACATCATAGATTATGTTAAAATATACACTGCGTTATATGCTAATAATAATGAAGACTCAACATTACGAAAATTTTAATTATTCAGACATCTTATTGGCCACATGCCTATCACTTTATACCTATTCTGTAATACCGTAAGTATCATTGACTGATTGATACACATATAATTTATATCTGTTAGAGTGGCACGGTGACTCAAAATAGATGTTTTACTTTTCCATTATGACAACGGAAATAAGAAGAGCTACTTAAAATTTTATCATACGGAAGGTTTCACGCATCATAAGTCATCACCTATCAATTTACAAGTCATTAAATCTCATCCAGAAATTGCACACGTAAACAAACCGAGTTGTGTTGGACATTGGTTTAGTGTCACGTGATTGCGATTTCTGTCTAAAAATAGTTACAGTGGGATTGACACACTGAAAAAAGAATTAGAAGTTGAAGCTATTCGATGTCTGTGGTAAGAAATATGCATTAATAGAGAATGCATCTTAATAAATATATAGTTCTTGAAGACATCATGTTTCAATGAGAGGCTTCTGGCTCATGATGTATGCCACGCTGCAGAATTTACATTCCCTAGCGCTTGCGTGGCTATGAAGCGGAAGGAAAACTCAATAATTTCGTGTTGTCCCAACACTTAATTCTATTTTTCTCCTTTTAATTTGATTTATTTACTTTTGAACACCGTAATTTTTCAAAAGTTCATCTTTTCATATTATATATAAAATATGTGGAAATCGTGTAAAAATTCGATATTTGCTAAATCATGGGTTTGTGCGTCACCATGTCCCTTTAATATCAACTAGGTGTCTCAAATCCTGTGAAATTTCTTAATGCATCAATTCTGTATAGAATTGCTATGTGAACTGTTCTTTTTTCTTGCCAAATATAACCGAAACAGCTGCAAATGGTGTTTTCCAAACATTTGGATTTGTTATGTAAATTTGTAAGGCACTTGGACCTGCAACTAGATGGAGGAATGAATCTGGGATGGTTCGCACCTATTCTGTTTCGCCCTGAGATGGTTCTCTCTTTTTTCTTTGGTTCTTACCTCAACCATTGACAAAAATTAATCTCAGTGCACATTTATGTGTAATTCATAAAAAAATATCTTTTAAAAGAAGTTGCAACCCTTAAGTACAAAACGACTGTGTGTATTATTATGAATAAGCTTTTCTCTATATTGATACACTCTGAGCACAAAAAAAATATTAGTACATGTAATGATGTATACATATATATTGTCATATTCATTTTTATACAATTCTAAGCAGCAAATTAAACTAATCAATTAAGATAGGTCCCTACTAGAGTGACGTTATCACTGATAGTACATTGTATATCTAGAACTGTGCGTTTCTTCACTTAGAAAATGGTACTCATTTTTCACTGAGAGAATGGTAGTCATATAAATAGAACTGTCACTTGTCTCATCGTTATCTGCTCAAGTCTCCAAATTTAAATGGTGTTGTCCAATCTACATGTAGTACATGTAGTAGGTAATTGATTATTCATAATGTGTAATTAATCATATAAATTAATTATAGTGTTATATCAGAGAATAATTAATATGTACTTCGAATTATCAATGGTATTACTGTCTTATCAATGATAATATTAAGTGAGTTTATTTCTGAAATATTTTAGTCAATTACATTTACATGTATATGTTTCATACTGTTACATCATTTATAATTACGCATGCAATCGATGCAAAACATCGCTGCACGAACCATCTCAGGGCAAAAGAGAATAGAAGCGAACCATCCCAAGGCATAACAACTTTAGGTGCGAAACATCCCATTACCGGAGGAATTAATGATGCACCAGACTGGACTTCTAATCCAAGTCCCCTAAATCTCTAATCAGGTGCTCTACCACTTGAGCTTTCAAACCAGTCTGATCATCGCATCCCCCTCCCCCTTTTAAATGCAGATCTTCGTCTTCAAAGATACATCCCCAGATTCTTTTCCCTGGAAGGAGTTAACCTGTCAGTTCCAGGGGTTCGCTAGGGATAGGACGATCCACCAATGGACCACGATATCAATTTTGATGATCTATAGATCAATACATTTACCATTATCGCAAAGCTCACTTGGGTGTACCCGCTGCGAGCGATGAACTGATGCGTTGAGTGACGACACTATTGGGATCGCGAGTTGCAGTTATAAAGCAATGTTTAACGCATCAATTTAAGATGAGGCAGTAATTATTTCGTTGTAGCTTATTCCAAAGAATTCACAACAGATACTGACAATAAATATTACATATATTGCATTTTATTGAACTTGGACCAATTAATATGCCACACTTAGAACTATAAGTGTGCATGTGTTTTCAAACATACACAAAATTTGAAATTTACAGCATGTAAACGTGTTCAATTTTGGACTGATCTGTGATCAACGTTATTTTGTAACTCACTTAGTCTGTAGAAACATTCATTTTATTATATGTTCCTCGATATTCATCAGACAATATTTACTACTGATGTTGACACTGACTTTCTCTCAAACACGCTAATCGACCTCAGATTGTAAAATTCACGTGCAGTCGCCATTTTACAGTTTTCCATGTAGGCCTATATAAACAAACCACACTTCTTCATTTTGCGGAGCTGGTGACGATTTTCAGTACAGATTTATTGTAAACAAAAAAGTGAAGACATATGCTGTAAAACGTCTAATGGATTTCACGGTGTGTCAACCCGAATTTTCCCGTGGATCTACATTTTGCAACAAGTTTTTTGTGAGGACAAACTGTTCAACTCATGCGATTTTCCATATGATATATACAGTATATGGTACATTATGAACGGTAATGTTAAATTTATTTGTTCATTAAACAGTTTCTGGCGATTTTTTACACAATAAACTGAATAACATTATTTGAAAAGCGAAGTACAATCTGTGACTGATAATCTATATGCGCTGATCCCTGCTTTTAGGGAACTTTTCTTTTTTCTTTTCATTAATATTATTTACACATGTATGTGAACATCTACTCATTTGTTATCAAATAACTCTGTATGTAATGTTTAACTTGCTAGTACAACTTTATGAGAAGTTTTCTTTCTCCGACATATCTTTCCACACGTCAGCATCATGTTCTCAACATGCATTTGATAAATGGGCGGGTCTATATAAATACGCCAATCAGAATCTTTATTGCGAATCGCAATAGAAATAAATTAGATTAGAAAGTGTCATCACTCAACGCAATGCTACATCGGTCGTAGCGGATACTTACATGTAAGATTTGCGATAATAATACGATAATTAAACTAGCATTTTCAAAATTTTCCAAAAATGTCAGAGCTTCATATATTTGCTCTTATTAGTCTACGTGCCTAATATGAATGTACAAAGAGGAAGACTATGTTAGTTCTCAAAAACTGTTATGAAGCTTATCTGGAGTGTGAAAAACTTATGGATTACCTGTTTATGACAAAAATAGTGCACACTCCACAGATTTAAGACTAAAGTGATTTGTAAATTGTGCAATGCTCATAAAGACATTTGAAATATTATGAAACCACTATGGACATGTGGTAACACATCGACAAATCAAATAAATTTTAAACCCTTTTTCATGTTTTAATTGTTTGTTAATTGAGTTGCAATGTATTGTGATATGTAGTGTATTGCATCTCAGTATGTATCGTGATATGTACTGAATCGTTTCAGTACACTACCTCCCCAGCCCTAGGGTTGGCATTTTCTCTTTTGAGAAGTGGACACGCCAATAATAAGAGAAGACTCTGAATCAGACTGAATACACTTTTTAATGAAAATAGCTCCAATACAGCACGAGGACGAAGACAATAATAATCTTTCGGAACAGGAGAGTGTTTGGATGGCCATCAGTCATTGTCAGCTCGTACATAATAATAGTCCTAAACATTACACACTGGCGCTACCTATTTTCTCCTTTTTCCTCTTTTTTATGCATACTTTTATCACTATAATTACACTTTCTGTGAACGATCTAAATTATAAGTAAAAGTAAGGTTTGTAAAAGGTGGCAATATTAATTACTAAATGACTAGATCAATTTGAACAAACATAATCAATTAACATAACTTTGAATCGTCACTACGACACAGCATAGTCCTTTAAATAGGGTGGCGGCTTCCTCATTCTTTGAGGGCGACTTGTGACTTGCTCTTCGTCGTCCTCTGTACAGGCATCCTGTGGAGTTTCTTGTTCCACCTCTATTGCGCGCGGCGGAGTAGAGAGTACTTCTGGAATAGGAGGGGATCCAGGGTTGTAGGTGTCTCGGTGTGGGTTGTCAAAGATATTGGTCTCGGGCATACGATGTTTGGGAGTCGCATCTTCCTCCCTATCATCATCTTCATGAACGAAATGTTGCTGGTGTTTGGGTGGTAAGGTATGTACTTCTGTTGAAACGCAGAAACATTCGCTGGTCTTGACCTTGCATGAGTGTGACCTGAGTTGTTGACCGGCAAACTTTTTGATACATAACCACTCGTCATTCTTTGACACTAAAATGTATCTAGGACGGGCTTTCATCTTGTCTCTATCGGAATACATATAGACAAGATTTCCAATAGACGGTACATGAAGGGGCCGTGGTCCTTTCGAGTTGGCCTTCGAGAGTGCACTACTAATGTGGTTCGAATCTCGCTGGGCTTGTTTTTGAACAATAATGTCCTTGTCACACATGGGGAGCTGTTCATGCGTGAACTGGTTCCTTTGTGTGTACATTTCTCGTGCTGATAGTCCACCATCTCTGATACGAGAGTTCAGTCGTGCTACGGCTGTAGACAGACTAAGTTGTGAGACTGGGCCTCCTCCAGGTTCTTGTCTTAGTATTTCCTCCTCGAGTTCTGCAACGGCTTTATCCGCAACCGGATTTTTATTGACATTCTTCACTCGGCCGATTTCCAGGTTGATGCGATAACGATCTAAGAAAGCATCCTCACGTAGGGCAAGAAACCCAGGGGCAGGATCAACACGTATAACTGCTCTTGGTCCATCGAGTGGGTGTAGATCCATGCACAAAAGGAGAAGAGCTTCAGGTAAGGTTTGTGCTTTTTCGTCGTCTATGAGGCGAGCAGCTGTATAAGCAGTTACAGTTTCTCTTATGACTAGAATTAACGGTTTTGTTTTATCACATGGCAGCAAAGTTAATTCCAATGACATCTGGAGGGGGGTCGGATGACTGTTCTGCGTAGGTCATTGGAAACTTTTTCAGTGAGACGCACGTGTGACATGAGTCGCATACACGATCAATTGACTGTGATAAATCCAAAGCGAAGAAGTTTCGCCTAATAACTAGCATCATCTGATGTTTAGTTGGGTGATCGAAACATATGTGAAGTGCAGTTACATGGCCATCTAAGACGCTGCGTGGGACTATGATCAGCTCTGCAGGGGGTTGTAGTGGGTCAGACCTGCGTGCAACGAGTAAGCCGTCCTTTGCTATGGTCGCTACATTCAGGTAACGTTTAACGTCTCGGATATTTGTGTTTCTTTGACGGTCTGGTACCTTGTTTGAGATGCGCGTGTGTCCGTCTAAGATCTGGGCACTCGGCTTGGATATTGATCCATGCAGATCTAGTAGTAAAAGGTAAAGTTAACATGTCATCAATACTGCTAGTATTGTTGGCTTGGGGTTTTACGCCACGTACCACTGAGTCTTCCACTTGAATGATGAAGTTGCAAATCTGGCATGAAGGATTGTTGCATTCGGCCGCATTCCTGCTGGCAAAATCTGATGGGACATTTGCAGAACCAGCAAGGTGTTGAAGGTCAACTTGTCAATGATAGCGGCTAGCTGTGGAGAGGAAGGATGTCACTCTGGGAATGGAAGAAAATTCACCCCGGCGGAGTTTTTGTATTGCTTGGACACATGGCTTGCTATCTGTGAAGACGCATGACTTGTGGGCTGATTGAATGATAAAGGGGCTAAAATGTTTTATGGCAGCAGATATACACAATGCTTCAATTTCGCATGGAAGCCATGTTACTTGATGCTTTCGTAACTTGGCACTGAAGAATCCAGCGAGACGGATTTTGTCATCACGCATTATGTATCGAGTTGCTCCTATTTCACATTTGCTGACAGACCCATCAGTGATAATCCACAAAGGGTTATCTCTCCTTGGAAGGTAGATTTCTTTGGACTCTTAAAGTTTTAATTGGGCTGTGTTAAAGTGTTCAATCAGCTCTTCTGACCACTTGATTTTGTCTTTTGACTGAAGACCACTGATGGCACCTTCGAGAGGAGCAATTGTATGTGCACAGCTTGGTAGGACGCGGGATAATATCTTGTAGGCCCCAATAAATGAGCGCAAGCCATGGACAGTGTCTGGAAGTTTGCATGTGGATAGGACTGAGACTTTGTGAGGGCTTGCAGAAAGACGTCCCTGTGTCCAAATCCATCCTAATATGGTTGTTGAGCGTGGGCAAATTATCGTTTTTCCTGCAGATAACTTAAGTCCACAATCATTGAGGGCTGTCATTACACTGGTCCAGTTTTGTAAAAGTTCCTCTGGGGTGTTTCCTCCACAGTATAAATCGTCTGCTAACTTTGAAACAAATCCTGCCTGAAGATGGTCTCCTAAGACTCTGCACATGAGTTTTTCTAAGGCGGTTTCTGAGTCTGGCATCCCCATTGCACACCGGTGTAAACACGTACACCTTTATAGGGGGTAACAATGCCGCAGTAACGCATTGATTCTCTGGCCAATGGGATCTGATAAAATGCACTGGTTAAGTCTGTCACTATAAGGTATTTCCACTGACTAATGGTGCGTAAGGTAGAGTCAATGTCAGGCACAAAGGATGATTGATGTTTTGAATAGCGCCCAACATCTTCGAAGGCAGTAACCAGTCGGTGTCCACCATTTGGATTAGAAACTAGAAAGGACGGGTTTAGGTATTCCACACTAATGTTTATTTCTTCAGGTTTTCTCAGGACTCCAAGGGCCTCTAATTCGTTGCACTTGTCTTGCAGAATATATAGTTTTTCTTTGGAATATTGTGGGAGACGACCCTTTCTCTGAGGGGGTTGTGTAGGTCCCATGTTGATCTTCATGTTAAATGTTCCCACCTTGCTGTTATAGCCACTGAAGTGAGGGTCGAATAGAGAGTCGTGTGCCTTGAGGGCTCTTTGGAAGTGTTTTTGAGTCTCAAGGGTATGAATTTGGTCCGGATAGACTTTAACAGCATCGGAATGACAGTGTTTGCTCCCTTGTAATGTTTTTTTTGGTTGTGAAACAAGCACAGGTTTTGGCAAATCATCGGTGATGATGTTGTCTGATGCAAGTGTAGTAGGAAGAACTTGACAAAAGTGTTCATTTTTCTTGAGTTGTTTAGGTTCTTCTGTATTGTTCACAATGCGTATTTTTCCAGCCACTACATCTATTATTTCCGGTTTAGGCCACATATCATGTACGTAGCGGGATTCAATACGAGGTTCAACAGCTACTGTCTACTGTGCCTTCTGCTGGGATGTGTTCCGGTACATCTAGCTCGAGGTGTGATCCTGGCCACACCGTAGTGGACGGTGACTTCAGAACATAAGCATGAGCCCGTCGAATGTAGTGCTGTTGGCGTCTGTCATGGGTGTTATAGTAAATTACATGGGAGTCCCCAATCATTATTTCATGGCTTGCTGGACGGATACTGATATCATTAGCAGAGAGAAATGGGATACCTGCGAGAAAGTCAACATCAAGGTCCTTAACTACAAGAGCCTTGACGTGAAGGGTGATGTCTTCTCTAGTTAGGTTGAAATGTGTTTCTCCTCCTATTTCTAATGGGGTAGTGCCATCCGCTTGTAGTGCGTGTTGTGTGGACTTTCAATCCCCATATGTTGAGCAACGCATGCACGAATCATGCTGATTTCCGCACCACTATCAAGCGTTATATGTAGTACATGTTGCTTATAGTAAGCCTTCATCTACGGTGACTGTTTGGTACTGACCCGTCTTGAGGTAGGAGCTTCTTCGTAGAGATCAAGTTGGTCTCCTTCAGGTGTGCTTTCAAAATTATCCTCATCAGAATTGGTGAGGGCACAAAGGTGTCTAGCTCGGCTCATAAATGTTTTGTCTTCTTGTGGTAAAAATTTGCAAGTGCTCAGGAAGTGATCATGGCGAGGTCGTCCAGCTTGTTTGCACAATGAGCATATCTTGTTGTGTTTGGTGCGAATGATTTGATGCCTCCGTGTTGTGGTAGGTGGTGAGTTGTAGTTTTTAAACGCTCTACGAAGAACCTTGGCTTCATATATACGAATTTCATCAAGTAGGCTGTTTAGAGCTTGAGATATTTCAGGTTTTAAGCTGACTAGTGTTTTGGATCTTAGCTCAGGACCATACCTTTGTTTCACCAGGGCAGGTAAGTCCTTGTGTAGTAGACGGAGCCATGTCAATGTGATGAGATTCTCGAGGGAGGATGATAACTCTATATCTGCTTCCGTAAGTGCACCAATGTGGCTTATGCCTCCTCCGCGTTGGAGTAGGTTGTCCTCAATGAAGCTGGTCAGTTTTTGAAATAAGTCCTCTGGTCGTTCTCCCGGATCTAAGTGGATGTTATTAAAGTCCAAGAAACGTGCGCCAGTTGACTGGAACCCAAAGTGAGTATGTATTGCTTGCCAAATAGATTCTATAGATGTAGAGTTCTTAACAATAGTATTTCATGAGATAATGGGACAGTAGTTAGCAATTTGCCCAAGCATAAGTTCTAGATGTGCTACTTTTTGTGCGGCTGTTCTTCGTGAATTTTCTGGTACGCCATGCCCATCATTAGTGAGACCACGTCAGGATTCGCGAACGTTTTCTAAGTCCACCTTGCGCCGTTGACTAGGAATATTGCAAAGTTCGGGTCAAGGGAAAGAGTGTACTGTAAATTCTGTTTCCAGGCTTCAAAAGTTGTGATTGTCTCATTTTTCGTCAAAGACCACTGTTTTGGAGCGCGGTTGCCGGCCATTTTTTGTTGTGACCGTCGCCAATGAAAATGGTGTTAAGTGAAGACGTACCCAAACTGACTTGGAGGAGACGTGGTTGTAATTCCTTGTCGCTGCCACCACGCCAATAATAAGAGAAGACTCCGAATCAGACTGAATACATTTTTTAATGAAAATGGCTCTAATACAGCACGAGGACGAAGACAATAATAATCTTTCGGAACAGGAGAGTTTTTGGATGGCCATCAATCATTGTCAGCTCATACATATTAATAGTCGTAAACATTACACACTGGCGACAGGCATAGCCTACATCCACTTCTCTTCGCAAGCCCTCATATTTTGATTCTGGAAAACGTGTAAATGTCGGAACCGAAGACGGTCTACGCTTCGACCGATGTTTCGACTCCAGTTTCCCTGAATTTTCGTAACAGACCTATTATTTCTACATTTTAAACATTATTGCACGCATATATCACAAAAAAATCAACACTAACCCGCTGTCAAATCATTTTCTCAACTTCTACATTCCAGATTTAAATTATGAGATCGCTCCTATAGGTGGTTTAAAAAGTAGAAAATTTAAAGTCGAAAAAACTGGAAAAAATATTGTTCAGTGTTTATGATTGTAGACTTTAGATTAAACATATTTTTCTTATAATTTAAAGAGGTATAAAGAATGGTCTACTATTTTAAGTAAAATTAGCAAAATAAATACATTTAAATAATTGTGTCACAAAAACAAAAAACTTGACTTTAATCTTACTTGCATGCAATACTCGTTTCCCCTATATATTATGTATATTAATAGAATCATTCATTATTACGAGTGTGGGATAGTGAAATTTCACCGAGGGGACAAGATTCATGGTCTAGGACGAGGCTCTGCCGAGTCCTAGACCGTGAATCTAGGCCCAGAGGTGAAATTTCACTATCCCACACGAGTATGTAATGAATGATTGTTTTTCTCGCTTTTTTTACATACAAAGCGATGTCTGAAAACTTTCTTTTTCGACATTCAAATGTTTACTTTCGGTAAATCCTGCCGCGCACTACAACTAGTGCAGGTGAAGAAGAGAGCATACGACAATATTTTCAATGAAAATATGATTAAATTGTAGTCAACTAAGCAAAAGAATGACTTATAGATTTGCTAATTCCATTATTTATAATTTTCTTACAGCATACGATGTTTGTTTACATTTTACAGCGGCGTAGTAATTCACAGTGTAAGACAGAAAAATCTCACACTGCTGTCTCACAATGGACAAACCGATCTCACACCGATGATTATGCGAGAAATAAGGCTTTCTTTATATATATTGGGGAAACGAGTGTGAATATAAAATGCTGCCGAGTCGTGATATTTCTGTTATTTTTCAACTTGAGACATATATAAGGGGTTGTTAACGATAATAAATTAAAAAAAATAAAAATGGAAAGGGGGGGTTGGGGGGAGTGGTGCACGGTCCTGTCCACAAGCACCTGTGTCACTGTTAATGGGACACAATCTGACAGCGTAATAGAACGACTTTGATATGGGATTATGATTTGCGTGAACAGTATGGTCTAGATAACAGGAATTCAACATATTTTGCATATCGATTACATTTTAGAAAGCACAGTAACATGGTAATAATTAAGTTTCTCTTTAGTGTAATTTGTAATGTTTGTATTTGCTTAGCGTAGGCGTCCCTAGAAAATTATGTTTCCCCTATCTCCGGGAAAACTCTTGAAAGATAAAATAATCACAATGCGTCTTTACTTCCTCCTACTTAGCTACGGAAAGATGCTGATAATAGAT
>WFKH01006014.1:64893833-64915851 GCA_016163765.1 Magallana hongkongensis | reverse complement strand
CTTTGGTCACCTGTTCCCCCACCCTCCATTAATAACCTGACAGATTTACCTGACCGTATAACAACTGTAGGACTTTGGTCACCTATTCCCCCACTCTTCATTAATAACCTTACAGATTTACCTGACTAGAAAACACCTGTAGGACTTTGGTCACTGGTTCCCCCACCCTCCATTAATAACCTGACAGATTTACCTGACTGGAAAACACCTGAAGACTTGAGTCACCTGTTCCCCCACCTTCCATTAATAACCTGACAGATTTACCTGACTGTATAACACCTGTAAGACTTTGGTCACCTGTTCCCCCACCATCCATTAAAAACCTGACAGATTTACCTGACTGTATAACATCTGTAAGACTTTAGTCACCTGTTCCCCCACCCTCCATTAATAACCTAACAGATTTACCTGACTGGAGAACACCTGTAGTACTTTGGTCACCGGTCCCCTCTCCTCCTCTCTGACCAGGAACTGCAGCAGTAGAACAGCCATCCTGTTCTCCTCATCATCATTCTTGTCCAGTGCCCATGACAACTCCTCATAGGGAACCGCCAACACTGGATCCTACAAACCAACAGTTGTCTTCCATGAACAAGTGTGATAGACTCCTAATGTTCTTGTTACATTACAATACTTTAATTATTAAGCTAAAATTACATGTAGATTTGTAAGTTACTGCAAAAAAACTTTTTGTTCAGGGCAACTTGATTCTACAAAAAGTTGCTATAAAATACAGTTGTGCCAATTTTAATAAAACTGGGTATTGATCATCGTAAACTACCGGTAATAGTACATTGAGTTTCCAAGATCATAATGTCAAAATGATATTCAGATGATCCGTTTTTGCTATGACTGAAACTGAAACATTACTGTTTTTCCAAAAAATAAGAAGCAAACATTAACAATGTGGGTTAACAAATGTTTAGTGATTGAGATGTACAACTTGATATGTGAGCCCCCTTGAGATGAAACAAGAGATGTTTGTGAAACACTTATGCCCCCCTCCCTTGATATGTGAGCCCCCTTGAGATGATAATATTGTCCTCTGCTCATCATCATGCCGGGCAATATTTTGTCCATTACGGTTTCACATATAAATCACTGTTGCCCTCAACCCTCGACGAGGGTCCCTTGTCAACATTTGTGTATAATTTATATCTAAAAGGTCAGCAACACATGGCTTTCTATTAGATTAGGCAGGGATAGACATTAACTTTTGAATTCACTTGCCCTTCGAATAAGTGAATTAAAATTTTGACTTGCCCGAATCTAAACTTGGTTGCCCAAATTAAGTAAGGAGAAAAAACACACTGTAAATCAATTTTATTTATATAAACTAGTAGTTATATGCCAATAATGTAATGCTACAGTACATAGACTAGTAGATCTAACAGTGCATACCATACCTGCTTCAGTATTAGATAAACCTACAAATTCAGATTTCCAAGATTCAAAATCCTATTTCCTTTTAATTTCATTTTTTTTTTTCATTTTCAGTAAAATCTTTTGACTCCTTTGATTTACTTGCATTCTGTTTCCCCCCAAGTATTTGAAAAGAGAAGACTGCGGTACCATGTTCAAAACCGAACGATCTCCGTTTCCATATCAAACACATGCGTGTTCTTTCTAAAATGAATAAGTGGTACGGCAAATGCATTCAGAATATCGTGACAGGACTCCATCACATGGTTTGGCTCTTTATCATGACAGCACATACCGTTACGGAAAAAAACTGTCATCGAACACATGGGTATGTATTCGTGTGATCAGTAAACCAATGTAACAAGAATTTCTTATGGAACGACATACCTAAAGTTAAACGCTAACGGAAGACTGAAGAGTTCCAAATCGGAAAAGATGTTGGTTTGTTTGTAACCAAAAAATACGTACTTTTAAAAAAAAATTTTACTTGCCCAATCGGACAAGTCTATCCAGAGTTTCACTTGCCCAAATAGAGATTTTACTTGCTCCAGGCAATCGGGCAACCATTAATGTCGATCCCTGTTAGGTCAAATCCTTGTGTAGCAATCTACACTAATTTAGTAATTTTAATCAGATTGTCAATTATCACCTGTATGGTAAACTTTACAAGTACCTACCACCCTCTGCTGGTCAATGATACAGATCCCGTCCCTGTTCAGGGTTAGAGTAAGGATTAGACATTACAGGAAACTACCTCCCTCAGCTGGTCAATGATACTGATCCCATCCATGTTCAGGGTTAGAGTAAGGATTAGACATTACAGGAAACTAACTCCCTCAGCTGGTCAATGATACAGATCCTGTCCATGTTCAGGGTTAGAGTAAGGATTAGACATTACAGGTACATACCTCCCTCAGCCGGTCAATGATACAGATCCCGTCCGTGTTCAGGGCCACCAACACTTCCATGTCCTTCTCCACTCCCGGCAGGTGACCTTTAATCTTCCCCACCTGCTTCTGAATTTTACCTTCAAAGAATGCACTCCTACAAAGAGGAAAACAAAGAAACTGCTTTAAACATGTACATCTACAAAAGCATCTATACCTAGTGGCCCCCCTTTTATACAGTAGAAAAAAAGGGTCTGGTCTCTCTTGTTCTTAGCTTTTAATAAGTTGAGCTTTAGCAAAGTAAAAAGGGTTAAGTAAATACAATTCTCATAAATTCTTTAGTTGTAAGTACAACTGATGTTACTGTTAAATCAGTGGAATTCCTGGTGGCTCAATTTTCTTGGATTTCATGGGAACCTCTCATCTACTAATTAACCTCCACACAAATTTAGAAAACATTATTCAACTTGAATATATTCAATTAAGGATAAAAAAAAAATTAAGTCCCTTAAAACCTGTGAAAAATTGGCAACCCATAAAAGCTATCCTCTACAAACTCTCGTGGTTCCAGACTACGTAAATACTGTAAATGTCAGGTATAGCATGCACTTGTGTATAAAACGCACCCCCCCCCCCAAAAAAAAGTTAGGTGTAAAATGCTGAAAAAAATATCTGTTCCTATGTATAATAGGAACCCAAAAAACAAAGAAATTTTCAATTGAGATTTTTTTAAAATCACCAATGTGTATGCTTTGATAATGTTTTTCACGCGCTTAAAAGTAATTATGTCTGCAGATCAAACTAGCATGCTTCTAGCTTTGGTGCTTTTGTGAGGATATGTCAAAGACTCTGGTAATAATTAGGTAATGTGATAACAATTCAAAATATCAAAAATAGTATAAATACCAGTGTAAAAAATGATACTGAGCAGTTTATGAAACAACAATGGCTGGAGTACTATTACATTTTGAATTTCATAGAGACAGCCAGAGGAGGCAGACATCTTGTTTGGAATGGCTATACATACAGACAGAATAACAAAATAGAAACTTGGATATCTTGGAAATGTACTCAATGGAATTGCAAAGCCACAATTTGTACCAGAGACGATACACCAAGCAAGATTGGACAACCACACAATCATCTACCTGATCAAGCAGCAGTAGAGGGAAGGCGCATACTCAGCACCATACGAAATAGAGCCAGAGACGAACTCACACCACTGCCTTCCATTTACGATGAGAAGATAACCAAGCTCAGGGACGCACCATGGGGTGCTCAGAGTAGAGAGGTTGCATCAAAGTTACCATGAACATTCCACACAGTGAAGTCCTCACTATACAGATTCAGACAGAAGATGCTACCACCAGTTCCAACTACAAGACCTGAAATCCAATTGGAGATGAAATTTTGCCAGACCACCAGTGGAGAGCCTTTCCTTCAAGCTGAAGATGGCGACATCAACAAGATTTTCATCTTTTCAACTTTAGAGAATATTCATCACCTGTGCAATGCAGACGGAATATACTGTGATGGAACTTTCTACACAGCGCCCCATGTGTTTGACAGTATCTTCACCATCCATGCATTTGTCGGGTCAGCTATGTTCCCTCTAGTATTCACACTCCTACCAAAGAGAGACAAAGACACATACATCAGACTCTTCAATCTTCTCCAAGAGATATGCCGGCGCCACAACCAGACCTTATCGCCAACTTCAGTCAGCCTGGACTTTGAGTGTGCTTCACGTAATGCAGTAGTAGAGACTTTCCCAACAGTGGAACTCAAAGGCTGCCTGTTCCACTACTGCAAGGCTATATGGAAAAAGACCCAGGAATGTGGCCTACAGAGAGATTACAAAGACCAACAAGAAGTGAACATACTTGTTCGACGTGCAGCAGCTCTGCCTCTTCTACCTCTCGACAAAGTACAGGACTACTGGCTGCACACTCTGGAAAATGCACCAGACAGAGAGGACTGTACCAAACTGACAGACTATGTAACAGAGACATGGATAGAGGGCAGATTCTCCCCATCTACTTGGAATCACTACCAGACTGAGGGACCCAGAACCAACAACCATCTAGAGGGCTGGCACAACAAGTTGAAGAAGAGGGCGAAAATCGCACATCCTTCAATCTATGTGATTATCGAAGAATTCAAGAAGGAGCAGGCAGCAAATGAAGTAAAGATGTTGCAGTATGCAGCTGGTGGCAAGAGGAGAAAAACAGTAAAGAAGTATCGAGAGGTAGAAGAAAGACTTCAGCGTCTGAAAACTCAACTGACATCTGGGGAGAAAAACTTCATTCAGTATGGTGATTCAGCATCCTATATTTTGGAGCTGGACTAATTTGATAGTGCGTGTGAATATGTTAGTGCTTTTGAACTCTTAAATATCATGCAGTGCATGTAATTTTTAAACTCTTTTAATGTGCTCATCAGTTTGTGCTCAATCTTTATCCATGTGCTACTTGACTTTTATGTTAAAATGTTTATTTTATTGTTATCTATTTTAACATATCTTTTAAATGATAAATACCATTATTTGAAATAAAACAATTTTAGTCTTTTTATCAGTGCTTTCTCCACAATATTTTCAAAGAACTACTTATAGTTTACTTTAAAAGAACAAACAATTTTAGATTAATGATAATAACTGTATTGCAGAACAAACAACTATTACACTTAATTAGATGTTTACACAGGTTCCCATCTTGCCTTAATTTACCTGAGAGCTTACTAAGGTGAAATGGGAATACTATATTTTGCAGTTAAGGTGAAATGGGAATAAACCATCCCAAAACAACATCAGTAGTAATGACTTACTTGATAATTAGTCCAATTCTTGGATAATTGTTAACTAAACATTGTGAAGAAACCTTTGTATGTCTTATATGGTCATTATCAAGTCATACAAATGATCAATCTATTTTTAACAGTGTCTATGTAAAGCAATAATGTTTATATGCACAAAGGGAGTAAATAAGTAAAGGAAGCCAACTTTAGTTTTTATTGCGGATGTTTTTGCGCATTCTAGTACATTACAGTGTATTTATACTTTTTATTGATTTTTTTTCGATATCATGTGTAAAATTGAACACCATAAACAAAACAGAGATAAAAAATATTTAGATTTTTTAAGGAAAATTTTATTTTTTAATTTTTCTGTTGTACGGTAGGTGAGAGTTGCACTTTTATGACGTTATGATAAAATGAAGCTTTGTAGGAGTGCGTCATAAGAAATAACATAACAGAAAGAGTAAAAATTGTACGCCGTTAAAAATCTTAGACAGAATAATGCTATCCTCAGGGGTATTTTTCTAAATTTTTGAATGAATCCATTGTACCAATCTACATTTGTAATACTCCAAATATATAGCAAAATTTGGCACATTTTAATATTTTGAGATGGTCCCCTCTAAAAACCAGATGGTAGAATTTAGTATTTTTAACATATAAAGTAGGAAATGATATTACTAATCACATATTACAATTTGAGACAAAAAGCTATTGTATTATTTTTTAAAATCTGCTTTGAATTGCGGAAAATGTCAATTTCCTATATACAGTGTATTCCTATAGTAAATGTGCTTGTATTTTGTGATCGCCCCTAAAAAGAACCAGATGGTCAATTTTCTTATAACTTAGCAAATAAACTAGAGTTGGTTTAAATTACATATGGTTAAAAAATAAAGAGTTTTGCTATTGTAGTTTTTCCACCAAAAAACCCAAATCGGCCTCCTTAAATCAAATCATGATTATTGCTAATCTACATGTATACCACAAGACAAGTCAATGCTTCATCGGAAATCGTTAAACAAACACTGACCACACGACAAGTCAACAGGTGGCTGGTTACGTAATGGCGAATACACTGGCGATAACTTGTTTGATGCAAGGAACACTGCTCTGGGTGGATAAATATTCTAATACATGGAAATTAAATTAAGAATAAGGTATTTCTGTCCATATAAAATTAGTCTACAATCATACAACTTGCATAACATGCAATATCGGCAGTTATATTCCCGCAGTTTCCACAAACATTCTCTGAAAAATGGGGTAACATTTTGTTCCTATGCATAATATGCAACCCCCACTTTTGATCCAATTTTGGCTGAAAAAAGTGTGTGTTATGCATGAGACTTTACGTTATCTGTTGTACTATGTAACAGGACCTACCCATAGAAGGCATACTGCCAGCACACCTCTAGGTACGTCCTGTAGAGGGCAGGCAGAGCTTCCTTTATGTCCTTGCTCTTGTACGCCTCACTGATCTGGCGGTGGGCTCGCTCAACTCGGGCCTCCAAAGGTTCCTCTTCATCATTTCTACCGAATTTAAAAAACTTTGTGCTTTTTGGCTTCCGCATGAACTCTGGATAAAATTTGTGAAGTTCTTTTCTGTTACAAAAAAAAAAACCAGCAAAATGAAATCACATTCTTTCTAAAAAAAACCTGCAGTTTTTCTTAAAACCGATTTTAATTTAATTTGTTTCACTCATTCGTTTTGTTGATTTTATCTAAAACCACAAATCAGAATTGAGAGGACAGATATTTTTAAACACAGAAATTAAAATTCCACTTTTATCCGCTTGGCAGCACGTACTTGTACTGGTCCCGAGTGTGTGTGTTGGCGTTATAATGCTCCAGATGGATCAGTGCTTGGATGCCGGCCAGCTGGTCATATTCCTCCGGCTGTACAACATATCGTCCTTCGATTACATTAAACTTAGCCTCGTGGTACAGCAAACTCAACATCACTTCGTGGGATATCTTGAAAGTCAAATCCAAAATCTAACATAACTTCTTCAGTTCTTTCAGACAAATCTTGAAACAAATATGGTAAATATATTTCATCGATAGACAAGTCAGACCTACTTTCATTTCTTCTTCCAAAGTCAGAAATACATTTCTCTGAAACATTACAACAGGTTCATCTACAAAGAAAACACATTTTTTATAAGTCAATGTTTTATATCCCTACAAAAAACCAACACCCTGCATCCTTCATATTTCAAATCAACACCTCACCTCTAGAAATTTCATCTGGTTTAGAGTCTGTATAGAGTACACAGAATTCATCCCACATCTGGGCAAACTGGAAGGGTTTGTGGCTCTTTTTCAATCTTAATTCTAGGGGAATAAGAACAAATCTTAATAAATAATGCACATAATTACTTTCTTCATTATTAATTTATGATATTCACAGTACAAAATTCAATTAAAATAGAATACAAGGTAAAAGATAATTTGTAAATTTGATGTTATGGTAGTAACTTGATGATATTCAATAATGACCAATCTAGACAGAAACTACAGTATCAAAGAATAGATGATTCTTGAAACAAGTCTTACCCAGAAGAGGAGACACAAGCCAGATGGAGAAAACATTATCACAGTCCGGAGGCAGATTCCTCTCCCCGACAACCACCTCAAACAAGTCTTCTGCGGTAGCTTCGTGACCGGCACACTCCAGGGTGACATGAATTCCAACCCTGTCCCTCATCCAAATCACAACCTCCACAGCTGTAAATTAAAACAGGTCAGGGAGTTCTCTATTAGTATGTACAGTCAAGTATGTACAGTCAATGTGTACCTTGTCATGTTAAACATTATAATGGCTGAGTTTATTCTGCACTCACTGCATCTTCGCTAGCCAAGAGTCTGATCTCATGAGAATAAAGGAATTATAACCTTGGCGAATGAAGATGCATCCATTGGTGCTTTCCAGTTTAGGATTTCAATCATTATGTTAATGGTTTATTCAATAAAATATTCCTGGTACATACAGTCATCTGTTGAATCGTCCTGCAGCTGATGCTTGTGCACCAGTCGCCTGGTCTCCTCATCCATAGAGTCCCCCATGTCCATGTTTTGTAAAGACTAAAACACACAGTACAGGAGCGATTAGTACTACTTATAAAGTGGACATCATAGATTATGTTAAAATATACACTGTGTTATATGCTAATAATAATGAAGACTCAACATTACGAAAATTTTAATCATTCAGACATCTTAGTCATGAAGTTATTGGCCACATACCTATCACGTTATACCTATTCTGTAATAGGAATCATTGACTGATTGATACACATATAATTTATATCTGTTAATATCAACTAGGTGTCTCAAATCCTGTGAAATTTCTTAGTGCATCAATTCTGTACAGAATTGCTATACTGTTCTTTTTTCTTGCCAAATATAACCTAAACAGCTGCCAAGGATGTTTTCCAAACATTTGTAATTTATGTGTAATTCATAAAAAATATCTTTTAAAAGAAGTTGCAACCCTCAAGTGCAAAACGACTGTGTGTATAATTATGAATAAGCTTTTCTCTATATTGATACACTCTGAGCAAAAAAAAAAATATTTAATTAGTACATGTAATGATGTATACATATATATTGTCATATTCATTTCTATACAATTCTAAGCAGCAAATTAAACTAATCAATTAAGATAGGTCCCTACTTGAGTGACGTTATCACTGATAGTACATTGTATATCTAGAACTGTGCGTTTCTTCACTGAGAAAAAGGTACTCATTTTAGATTAAATTGCCAATATAAATAAAACCTTGGTATCATAACTATCACTTGTCTCACCGTTATCTGCTCAAGTCTCCAAATTTAGATGGTTTTGTCCAAGCTACATTTAGTAGTAATTGATAATTCATAATGTGTAATTTAAATTATATGAATTAATTATGGTGTTATATCAGAGAATTAACATGTACTTCGAATTATCGATGGTATTACTATCTTATCTTATCAATAATAATATTAAGTGAATTTGTTTCTTTAATATTTTAGTCAATTTACTTTACATTTACATGTATATGTTTCATACTGTTACATCATTCATTATTACGCATGTAATTGATGCGAAACTTCGCGGCGCGAACCATCTCAGGGCAAAACAGAATAGGAGCGAACCATCGTAACATGATTAGGTGCGAAACATCCCGTTACCGGAGGAATTAATGACGCACCAGACTGGAATTCTAATCCAGGTCCCCTAAATCTCTAGTCAGGTGCTCTACCACTTGAGCCTTCAAACCAGTCTGATCTTCACATCCCCCCCCCCCCCCATCCCCCCCTTTAAATGCAGATCTTTGCCTTCGAAGATATATCCCCAGATTCTTTCCTCTGGAAGGAGTAAACCTGTCAGTTCCAGGGGTTCGCTACGAATGGGACGATCCACCAATGAACCACGATATTAATTTTGATGATCTATAGATCGATACATTTAAATTACCATTAATACAACAATACCTAAACTAGCATTTTCAAAATTTTCCAAAAGTGTCAGAGCTTCATATATTTGCTCTTTTTAGTCTACATGCCTAATATGAAAGTACAAAGATGGAGGAAGACTATGTTAGTTGTCAAAACTGTTATGAAGCTTATCTGGAGTGTGAAAAACTTTTGGATTACCTGTTTATGACAAAAATAGTGTACACTCCACAGATTTAAGACTAAAGTGATTTGTAAATTGTGCAAAGCTCATAAAGACATTTGAAATATTATGAAACCACTATGGACATGTGGTAACACCATACATGCCAACCTTCCCGATCTAGTCGGGATTTTCCCGATTTGAATCATCGATCCCAACTTCCCGATCGGGATTTGTAAATTGTACAGAAATCCCAATTTCGTAAATATTACGACAAGATACCCCGATTTCCGACATGAATTTTATATCTCGCGCGGCTTCTTTTTTTGGCCAGCCAATCAGAAATAGGGATTTAGAGTCGCCATTACTGTTTACCTGTGGCACATGTCGTGATTTGGGATGTGTGAACATGTGTTGGGAGGTTAATTGGAGTTAACTGGGAGCGTGTGTTGATAGTAATTAATCGGCATGTATTGTACACACAGAGAACGACCTAGGCGATCGAAGTTAATTGTTTTATAGATAAAAAACGAATGAAGCAACTGACAGCACCGATCGCATGTAAATCACTATAAATGTCTCCGAGTGATGGTATGTAAAAACATTTTCACTTTACTATGATTAAAAATTCCATTAAAATTTGTAGTCTTTAAACTGTTTAAAGAATTCAATTAAGCTCAGCGTAACTATTTTAAAACAATTTCAGCGTTAACCATGGTGGCTACAGCGAATGGCATACATGTAAACAGGTAAATGCATCCACGCTTCAGGTCAATCAGAAGTCTGAATGCAAACTTTTTGCATTGGAAAAATGTGGACCAAGATAAAGGTTAGTACAATGAATTTTTAAGTGTATTGTAAACCATTTGTATAATAACAATAACATTATGATAAACACTGCATTTAATAATATATATGTATCATATTTTTTGTAGGCCATTGTCTAGAAGAGAGCATATGTTTCCTGGCTGCAGATTCTTTTACCATGGACCTGAATTTTAAGCACACTTGTTGAAAGTTTTCCATTTGTTGTTAACTTAAAGAATAAACATTTTTGTTTTATATTTGTTAGCTTGTTTGGATATATTGAATAAATTCTGATAACATACAAAAAAAGACAAATTATATTTTTACGACTAAATGTCGAGAATTTGTAGACATGAAAAATGTCGTTCGCGAAAAATCCCCCATGAAGATTTTCAAAAGTTGGCATGTATGTAACACATCCACAAATCAAATAAATTTTAAACCCTTTTTCATGTTTTAATTGTTTGTTAATTGAGTTGCAATGTATTGTGATATGTAGTGTATTGCATCTCAATACGTATCTATGATATGTACCGAATCATTTCAGTACACTATCGTCCAGCCCTAGGGTTGGCACAGCACCAAATGTAATGGGATAGAGGAAATAATGTCAGACCATTGAGCTATACCTGGCTTCGTACTAGAATCGGTCTGACCATCACCATGTTGGGACACATATTAAACGACTTTGATATGGGACTATGATTTGCGTGAACAGTATGGTCTAGATAACAGGAATTCAACATATTTTGCATATCGATTACATTTTAGAAATCACAGTAACATGGTAACAATTAGGTTTCTCTTTAGTGTAAACTGTAATGTTTCTATTTGCTTAGCGTAGGCGTCCCTAGAAAATTGTTTCCCCTCTCTCCGGGAAAACTCTTTACAGATAAATAATCACAGTGCATCTCTACTTCCTCCTACTTAGCTACGGAAAGATGCTGATAATAGATGATGTAATAAAAAAGTTACAGAGGTAAGAATGTTTGTTTTGTTTCTCACCCGACCGCTACTTCCTGCCATATTGAGTGTCTAGTTTTAAAACCGGAAACGCTATAAAGTTCCGCATTTGCCGAGAGAGAGAGAGAGAGAGAGAGAGAGAGAGAGAGAGATTGATTTCGTAGTATAAATTTTTTTGATGAAATGCTTTTGATGGACATTGTAATAATATAAACAAAATGTCTGTGGGCAACATCACTGACATGACAACAATCTGAAAAGAAATTAGGCTAAAGGAAGCAAGCCTATCACATATATAGACATTTGTTCAAAAAATGACTGCCTGGGTTCAGATTTGTCAGGACTAATCATTTGGAAATTAGGCTAAAGGAAGCAAGCCTATCACATATAAAGACATTTTTTTTTTCATATTGATTTATTATAATTCTTCCTCACTTCATTTGTATGAATTTAAAAAATAAAGTGCTATATGAAAAAACAACAAGTACATATTACATAGGAAACCATTTGCCAGTGCTTCTTTTATTAGCGGTACCCATTCAACATTTTACACAACATTTATTTGTAAAACCTCTCTAATTTATCCAAAATTTTAAATGGTCCATATCATTTTCCAAAATCATATAAATCCATAATCTCTTACTTGTTTGTGAGCTAAGCAAGCAATATTACAGCAGGACCCTTAACTACGAGTATTTAATTCATTATGACCATGTAAATTTCATCAAACAAATCATAACTGAGTAACATTCCATTTTGTATGAAAGTACCGGTATATATGGTCTAAACCAATTCATTTAAACAACATAATTTTTTGGAAGAAGTGGTTGCTATATTTTTTCACAGTTTCAGCCTCCTAGTTTTCTTTGGATTTAAATGTTTGCCAATGTTTGGTGGGCAGTGAAGCAAATCAATTAAGGGCCATGCAATCAGTTAATGATCTCCTATCAGCAGGATTCTAACAATTATGTACCTTAATTATGATAAATAACAATTACTTGTGTAGTAACCATGGCTTATAATTTGACACCAACTGACTTGGTCTCATAAACAACACACAGCAAAAATTCAAATGATCTTGCATTATTACAAAACTGGGACACATTTTTTCATCTCATAAAAATATGTCAGCCCCTCCTGCAGGTAGAAATGCTCCAAATTCAAAGGGGAATTCAGGAATTTATGTTTTGACTTAAACCTTCAGGGAATTAATGTTTGACACCTGCATTGAAGATGAACACTGAACAATCAGCTGTTACATGCACAAAATTTTCTATTTAACTTTATTAAAAAAATCCCATATTTCAAAGTCATCTCCGCTGTATTTGAATTCTGCAGCAAAAAAACAAGTAAAAATTTGATTCACAACAAAGTGTTTATATAATCATACACATTTATATAGAGAGTCAATCAAAAACACATTAATAAAATTCTCAGCAACATTTCATGGCTTGTGTTGCACAAGAAAACAACAAATTGTTCATGAGCGTTGAAGAAGAAGATGGGTGATATAAGATGGAGGTTTACGTAAGGTCACCGGGGGGTCAACATTTGAATATAGTCCAAGAAATTGTCTTTGGAGATCTTTTTGGGGTTTGCTGAGAATGCCTGATCTGGGTGGATTTTCACTCCTTCCTCAAACTTCCATAAATAGCTTGATTTCTTGCAGTCACTGAAAATAAACAAAAAATGTTCCTGCAGAAAATGTCAAGGGATCAGATAATAAATTATTGTAAAAAACATGTTGATAGTACAATGGCAAGTGTAAAAGCTTTGTAAACATCTATGATTTTTATAACTCAACTAACCTGCAGTTTGCCATACTGTTTAAAGGACAGCTAAACGTTGATTCTTTTGTAAGTGTGTTGTAAAAGTACTTTTGATTGGCCGATTTGCTAAGCGCCATAGTCCAGGGATCTACAAAATTAGCAAAAATTAAGAAAAAACAAAACTAGTTAGTAAAAACCAAGTTATTTAAGATATTTTACCAAGATAATATCATGAAACAAAATAATTTTTTAAAAGATCAAAGCTTTAGAGAATGTTGTGTACCTTTGACGATTTTGACGATACAGAGACCAGAAGGAAGAAAGCATCGTCCGTCGTCACGGTCTGGCGGGCAGTAACACAGGCGGGGATTACTGGAGCCCTTCACTCGCCGGAACTCTAACCTGTCACAACAATAGATTAACAAAATCATAGTAACACAGACAGGGATTACTGGAGCCCTTCACTCGTCGGAACTCTAACCTGTCACAACAATAGAATAACAAGATCACAGTAACACAGACAGGGATTACTGGAGCCCTTCACTCGCTGGAACTCTAACCTGTCACAACAATAGAATAACAAGATCACAGTAACACAGACAGGGATTAGTGGAGCCCTTCACTCGCCGGAACTCTAACCTGTCACAACAATAGAATAACAAGATCACAGTAACAGACGGGGATTACTGGAGCCCATCACTCGCCGGTACTCTAACCTGTCACAACAATAAAGACATCTTACATGTCTTGACATCCCAGGCAATGACTGTCATAAAATAACAAAATGACTGTACTGACTTCATAAATCTTAACATACATGTAGGATTCGAAGAACAATCAAATTGAAAAAAAATCATTTGATCAAAATATGTGATGTATCAGTAGGATCTTCTTATTATTTTTCACCATTTTGTGCATTTCCATTTAACCTTAAATGTAACAGGGCTCTTGTACAGTAAAACCATGTACAGTAACTTGTAGATTTAAAACGGATTTAAACTGTTGAGTAAAATTCACAGTTAATCATTATATTACAACATAAAACGTATATCAAAGATTTAATTCGAACAAACTTGATACTACGCTACCTGAGAATGCTTCCACATAGATTTCAACTTTACTGGCAAAATCTTTACACAGATTTCCCTCAATATTATTTGCCATCCTTTCATGGGATCATGATTTGAACAAACTTGAATCTACACTACCTGGAGATGCTTCCCCATACATGTAGGTTTCAACTTTTCTGGCAAAATGGTTTTTGAAAAGATTTCTTCAGATTTTTAAACTTTACATGTTCCTACATGTATGTAAAATTTGACACTCCCATTGGATTAGGATTAGCATCATTGGTTTCAACTTTTCTGACCAAATGGTTTTTGAGAAAAAGATTTTAAAAATTATACCTTACAAGTTCAAATGTAAAAATTTGACCCCCCTCTCCTATTGTGGCCCCAACCTACCCTGGGAATCATGATTTGAACAAACATGAACCTACAATACATGAGGAAGTCAATTTTTCTGGCCAAATGGTTTTTGAGAAGACTCTTAAAGATTTTCCCTATATATTCCTATGTAAAAATTTAACCCCTCCATTGTAGCCCCATCTTACTTCCAGAGATAATGATTTTAACAAACTTGATATTACACTACCTAAGAATGTTTCAATTTTACAGGCTGATGGCATCTGAGAAGAAGATTTTTTTAAAATGTCATTAAATTTTCATTATTTCCTAATTATATCCCCTTTAATTTAGTAAGGCGTGGCCCTTCATTTGAAAAAACTTGAATTCCCTTGGCCTGGGCATGCTTTGTGCCAAGTTTAGCTGAAATTGTCCCAGTGGTTCTGGAGAAGAAGATGAAAATGTGAAAAGTTTACGACAACAACAACTCCAACAACAGACATGGAAAAGTTGTGATCAGAAAGCTCACTCGAGCGTTTGGCTCAGGTGAGCTAATAATGAATGGCCTAACCTGTCAAACAGCTGATGGACCTCCTCCAGCCTGTAGATGTATGGGATGTTGATCTTGGTAAGATCGTTGCGAGTCGGTTTGGTGATGCACCGTACAAACTTCTTCAGCCGCTCAATTCTACAGAAATCATTAGACAGTCGTTATAATCACAGAAGAGTTATGTGATTTTTTAATGCTTGTTTTAATGAACTTGGATTAAGCAAGTTCACAGATAGCAGAGATCAAAATTTTTTCAGGTCCCCCTTTTACTCACTAAAAATATACATTTATTCACTAAAGGGGTATCTTTCTCTAGGTTAGTGTTCATGTACCGTATTAAACAAAAGAAAAATAGAGTAAGCAAACTTTAAGAAAGAAAATTAATGATCAATGAGAAATGAATCATTTTAAATTAGTTTGTTAATTAAAAGAAAGACAAATGGAGTACAAATTTGTTTAAATTAATCTTTTAATCTCATGCATAAATTCAGCTGAGCAGACCCCTTGTCATATTTAAGTTGTGGACTTGCCTGTCGCTGAAGGCATAATTACGGACGTCCTTGCCATACAGGAAGAGAGCGTCCAGAGCATGCAAGGTCGTCACCCTCCGCTGGCCTGTCCCCTGGGGGAGAGAGAGAAAGGTCAGGGTAATAGCATGCTGTGTCTTCATAAAGGTCAC
Organism: Magallana hongkongensis; assembly: GCA_016163765.1. Taxonomy (NCBI): domain Eukaryota; kingdom Metazoa; phylum Mollusca; class Bivalvia; order Ostreida; family Ostreidae; genus Magallana; species Magallana hongkongensis. The sequence goes on along the minus strand of WFKH01006014.1, from coordinate 64,899,969 downwards.
AGGGGGTGGCATATGTACCCCTGTGTTTGTTTATCAGAAGAAATTAAAAGAACATCAACAACAGCATCCGTGATGCAAGAAGACTGTAGTCCATACACAGAACTGAGAGTGAAAAAAATCATTAGTCATAATTAAGAATCTGCCTAACCCAATTTTTTTTTCACAAACTTACACATGTATGTAATGTTTAAATGTCTTATTATCTCATTAGGCCTTACTGGAGAATTGTAAATACTGAATTACCTCGCCCTTCATCTCCTGAACAATCTCCACCTCGATCAGTGTGTCTGAGGGTAGTTCTATTCGTATATCATCCAATTTCCTCCACCGTGACTGAGGATTTCCATCCCATTTAAATACATGCGACCTCTGAAATTAATGTTAGTTTTTAGCAAGGAATAGCAGGAGAACAAGTGATAGCAAACAATGAAAGCTGCATACCCCACAGCCAAGTAGGTACCAGCGCTTCCGTTCTTGGTTCCCCACCACATAACATCGATAATTGTATGGAGTTTTGATATTGGAGAGCGTATCTGGACTGAGATCCTCTATGTCATGGGAAATAAAATCCACATCACTCCCCTGTAACTCAAAAACAATCTATAACTTAACACCTAATGAGTTACATGTACATGAACAAAATTCAAAGAACCAGGTTGTCTCTGTGGAAATTTTGGATGCATTGTACATTTGATTTTCAATGCGTCAGTACCTCTGTGATAGATTCAAACTTGTCTTTGGGATTTGATTTTGTAGGAGCTTTTCTGACTTCATCAGGGAGCTACAGTATACAAAAGCAAGGAAATATTGACAACATCATCTTATTTTGAAATTCAGTTGTTTGGACACACAATGAACTCTAGCTAAACCTACATTCCACCTCTTCAAGCAGTCTCTGCGGACATCAGCCTGCCTCGTCTCATACAGCTGACTAAAATCAAACACATTTAAACAAATACACATGCCATCTTGAATTCTATTTCATTTCACGTAACTTTTACCATCAAAGAAGTTTAAAAATGTTCATAAATACCCGTTTTGAACAAAAGCTTGAATCTTTTTTAAACCTGAAATCTGCATTTGACCAAGTCTGAAAATAAAACAAAAACATGGCTATATTCATGATAATGACAGGATATAATAGAAAAGAATGTCATATCAATTAACAAGGCAGTTTCTACAGAATGTTAAGAACAAGTTAGACTCACTTTACATTAGACTCATAAATGTAGTTGATAAAACACTCGTCTGCATGAAGCTCTTCCATTGGAACAATATGGCAGACATCCTGTGTTGAAGACGGGACCAGAAGACGATTTAGATCTAGGTTAATCTCATGCATGTATTGTCTAACCGGGTCACTGTCGTCACGGAGACCCTGGCACACTATGTACCTGTTACCATGGAGAAGGTCAAAGTTGAAATTGACTTTAAGTAGAGATCTGGCTCTGTAGCCACAAAACTTGGATGAGCTCATGATTATTTCAGCCACATCTTTTCACATAATATGCCTTTTGCTTAATTTTAAAGTGATACTCAGATCAAAAGAACAAGGGACGTTTTTGGCCGTATATGGTCGTAAAATTTACGATATTTTCAACGTCTTAGTTTTGTTTATTGATGTGGTGCATTGTACCAAGTTCGATACTGGCTAAATTCTACAAGCACCAAAATGACGTCATTTTTCATTATGATGTCACTAATGTACGCTAAACATGGAATGATCTCCAAAAATCGTTATAATATAAAGAAATATGAAAAATCTTTGCTAAAATTAGAACCTTTCACATGCATTATCCACTTTTATATTTAACATACTTATTTTCTGTATCACCTTAAGCCTGCTACGTTAGGAGACAAATGTAAGAATATCTTTTTTACAAGACAAACCTCTCTGAGTTTGCTGGGCGGCTGGTGACGGGTTTACAGATTGAGACTTTGTGGAAGATTCTGTACATCAGATAGACCAACCCCACACTGAATGGGGTGAACAAGTCAAACAACTTGCACACAAAGTGACCATCTGTCAAAACAATAAATAATGAGCTTCAATGTATCAAAATAAAGAAGAACCTAATTCTATTACGTGCAATATGGTCATTCCTCCTTTTATTTGGTTGATTTTTGACATGTTAACACAAGTGAGATCTGAGCATTAATATTACCAGGTCTGAGGATTGAGATGGCGACCAGGAACTGACAGAGATAGAGCTGCTTGGACAAAATCTCCTGGATGTTTTCTTGACCTTCCACTGAGAAACCCTGAATTAAAGTTAAAATCATCTTCTATATGAATACCATATACAGGGTTATTTTCTCCCCGTGTTAATTTCACCCTTCTTCACTTGCAAAGGGTTTTGCCCCACCTTGAATTCGCCCAGACAAAGTTATGTTTAAAGAGAAATAATTTGAGACATTGGAATTTGCAGTCTTAAATTCAGCCACTGACAACAAGAGTGAAAGGGGCAAAAATAAAACAGGGGGCGAATATTTCCCTGTATAGAGTAGTTGTGAAAGCCAGAGAGGTGCACCGCTGAATTCACTTTACACTCCTTCTGCAGCACTACTTCAGCTGCACTGCTTTCTGAGGAGTGTTTAGTAATAAAGCAGTGTAGATCTCCCTCACACTACTGTTATAACTTGAACAATAACAAACTGTGCTGGTTGGCATCAGAATGCAGAGAGAGTTGTCCTTCTTTGAACGAAATGGCATGATTTTATTTCTTTTTCATTAAACTCCCTCTGATTAATAAACGTTTTACTTATACTATTTGAATCTACTTTAAGTTTTAAATTCATAAAACAATTTACCAGGTACTAAGTGCGCAGTAAGATATACATTAGTGTGTACATGAGTGGGAAGACCTTTTACTAGTATACATTGCACATTGTATGTACATGTACATGTAAGAGTACAATAGGAAGTTTACATTTATATAATATATGTTTTTTGAAGCATGCAATTCTTCAAGTTCTTCAGCTCAACAGATACCTAACACACAACACCTACCCCATCAGCCATTACAAAGTAGACCCCTTTGCCGTCCGTGTTGTCCTTCACAAACTTGACAAATTCTGCCTGGTTCTTGGGGTTAAATATGTCCCCGTCTCCTTCAATGCCACCCACACCTGGTAAGATTTAAAGAAAATTTTAAGATTTGTAAAAGAATAAAATATTTAATGTACATATTTTGTTCTTTGTTGGAAGAGTTCATAAAAGTATTAGGCATGTAGAAAGTATGTTCTCAATCACATTGTGCCAAAAACACTCTCTTGTACATTAATGTGGAATTCTCTTTTTTTAATAGCTATAAGGATAAGGAGGGGGTTCATATAAATATTTCGTTTATTTAAAAAATTGTCAAAACATTTCATCCCATCCTCGAATTTAGGCACATTTTTACTTCTTACGCAATATTTACACAAAATTGGTTGAATTGATTCACATGGGTACTTATTTTCTCTCCCAATTTCAAGCAAAATACACTAAGATTGTATTGATCTTTTACTTGCGCCAAGCTGATTTTTTTTTTACATACATTGAAATGTCTTCATTCATTAGTTTACACATAGCAGGGAGTCTTCAAACCATTAGTTTATGAATAGTCATTTACCTAAATAAATACAAAGCTTTGTGGCTGCTGACTGTTTGATACTCCATATTGATAATATTGAATTTAGTATAACTAGTATTAATGACAGCGTCTATGTGAAGGAAACAAGCAATTTTATTAATGTTCAATAAAATTCACTTTTAACGTTATGACACATTCCCTTAAAACTATCAAAAAGAATGCAGATCGTGACGTCAAAGTTAATATATGACATCATATGGTATGAAGTACAGACAGGTGACTTTCTACACATCGCTGTGAAATCAATCGGGAAGCCTTAAGATACCCGCATAAAGTCTTTACAAATAATATTAAAGTTTAAAAGGTCTCTTAAAACTAATAATAAGGAATAAAAGACAGGCTAAGATAAAACTTGGGTAGATTAGTCAAAAGTTGTCCTCCAATCTGATGCCTGTAGCTGGGGTCTCAATATGCAGTAGTACATTGCACAAGTTTTTGTATTTTCATGAGTAGACAGTCTTGTATTGAATATTTCCTACCATAATGAGGCTCAAACATTTCAGGGGGTCCTGCAAAAAAGTCTTCCAGTTTGAAGTCGCAAGGACCTTTCAAAGTCATTCCGAATCCCTTGGCATCCCCCTTGGTTCTCCACAGCACGTACTCACTGAAACCTCCCGGTCCCGCACAAATATCCGCAAAGAACAAAATGTCAGAAGGCTTCAGCATGGGTTTCTAAAACACACAACACAATGGTGTACATATAGGTTGTAAAATACAACTGAAGAGCTAAATAATGTCAAAATTCTACTGATACTAAAACCATAGATATGGTACTAACCCCCTTTGCGTCCTTTGGTGATGTAAACATATAATCAAGCATCGAGTCCATATTTGCCATTTTGACCGCTGCTCTTTAAATGAGAATTGAATTTATCAGTACTCTATGTCAGTTATGATATTAAACACAGTTTTTGTACGAGAATATGACACACGTTTATAACTGGTTGAAATTAAAAAAAAACATCTCTCCCATATCTTGTAAGGATTAGATCATGTTCTAGCACATGGAGATGTGTAGGGATGGGAGGGGTAATACATGCATGAATATATAAGTAAAAAAAAACCTGTTGAGAAAGAACACCCCCCGTATCGTCTCATAAGGATTTGATCGTGTTCTTGCTCTTCTCATTTCCTCTGGCTCAAGTTCATCAAATACACTCTGCAATGTAAAGAAATTTTTTTTTCAATAAAATTTTTATAAACAAATCAATTTTTTGATGTACTGGTACCAAACACCAAAAAATACACATTTAAACAACAGATTCAAAAGAAGTAGAAGAGGCAGAGTTCATGTACATTCGTTCTTACATAAAGATGTATCTTTCTGATGTTCAAACACATTATCCTACCTTGCAGTTTAAAATCGCTGATAAAACACCTTCATCACAGAACTCTGTTTCATCATCTATTGTTAACTTTTTCTGAAAAAGAAAGACATTTTATGATTTCTGTAAACAGAAGTTACGTAAGGATAAGTAAATGATGCATCAGGAGACACTGATACCTTTCCCACTTCTTTCCACTTCCTCATTATCTCAATGTTGGGAACTGGCTCAGCACATGTTGGGATCCAAGAAATCTCCTCTTTTTCAATGATCTGAAAATAGAATTTAAACTTAAATGGTCAATAAAGTTTAAAATCAACAGGTTTTACAAACAAGCTTCCAGTAACCAAAGTTTCATTGTTTCACCTCAAGTGAACAACTTTTACCTCCTCGAGCTCAAAGTTCCAATCCACTTCCTTTGACGGCTCAAGTCCTCTAATGCGTAACCCCAGACCCCGCCTCCCTCTCTGATTGGATGCCTCCACAATCTCTGTCCGCCCCTGCTGTTCCTTACCCAGGCCCATTCCTTCTTTGTAGCCCATCTTGGCCTGTAGACGGAACAAGGGCAATGTTATATAGATGCGAGCAAGTTTGTGTGTAGCTGCAGTTTTATAAAGATAAAAGATCAATTCATCATTAGTCAGAATTCCTAATCTTGATTTGTAGTGAAAAATAACTATTAATCACAGCATAAAGATATACAAACCCAGTACATATGTCTTTATTACACAACACTTCATTGATATCTTATTTCCTATAAAAAGTAGCTCTCAGAACTACATGTACAGTAAATTGCATTGAGCAATTAGGGTACCATTGCACCATACAGCAGACTCTTCATCACAAAATATATCCATATCAGCAATAAACAGATCAACTATTAGAGACACAACACTATCAAATCCATAGCTCAACCCACAACATCTTTGCTACTGACCATCATCCTGGCTGAGAAGTCGTTATACAGTCCACCTCCCAAATTTTCCACCTTCTTCTTTTTCTGAGGCGGCTCACCGAGGCCTCCATCATCATTGTTAGAGCCGATGTGTAGGGCATCCTCAGGCTCTGAGTCCGAATCTACAGTACATGGATCATACCATATGAATCTACAGTACAGGTATCATATTACATGAATCTACAGTACATGTATCATATCATATGAATCTACAGTACATG
>WFKH01006014.1:64858148-64893823 GCA_016163765.1 Magallana hongkongensis | reverse complement strand
ATATGAATCTACAGTACATGTATCATATCATATGAATCTACAGTACACAAATCATCATATTATCTACAGTACTTGTACCATCATATGAATCTACATACAGTACACAAACTATCAAATGAATCTACAGTTTTATCATTATCATAGATTGAAGAGTAGTAGAGCATTTCTAACAAAGTTTTCTGTTTCAATGCAAAAAAAAAAATGTTGACTTTTAAATGGGAAACAATTATTTTTGAGGTAGGTATTTTTAAAATATATTTATACACAACAATAGTGTTTTGGAATTAAAACAGTTGCATTACTTTACTTTAACACTACGCACCTACAAGTTCTATACATATGATATGAGAAAGATGAAATCAATTATTGTAGTTCAGGTTGTTTAAAGCAAAATACTTATATTGCATTTTACAGCATTTTCATTTTTTTTCTCGTCTTTCTAAACAGTTAAACAGGTTGGGACCAATTTCCCAAATGGGCTATAATTTTTGGTAAACAAGTTTTTCTGTAACCCTACTGTTTTAGAAATTGATACCTCCATTTGTAGGTAGATCCAAAACTTCTTTGGGATCAATCTCATTAACCATAGGTTTACAGAAAAACTTGCTTGGCAAAAGTTGTATTAATTAATTTGATATTTCAAGACCAATTTTTGCACTTTAAATTTATACCCCATTTGGGGTATTATATCCCAAACGGGATATTACAGTCATTTGACCAGTTCCGAATTTTGACCAGTTCATAAGTTAAATAGCAAATAATTAATGAAATAAAAGATGGAGAAAAAAAAAAACACCTTTAATATAAACACTTATTGCTACTTGTTTAAATTCTGCAGTAGTTTCATTTTTTGCAGTCATATATGTATTCGATATCGGTCTTAGATTAGTCGACCTACTTTTGCTTTGCAATAAATCCAGGTCATTGCAATGCTAATATGCGTATAAAATCATCTGTTGGTGCCTTAAATTTTCACTTGTAACAAAATTTCTTTTATTAAAAGTACGTTTGTTATGTATTCTAACTTACCAAAAAAGCATGCAGGATATAAAATTAAAAAAACACAAGTAGATGCAGAGTTTCATCGAGCCGTCATTTTACAAGTTCCAAATACCCAATTTGTTTTCCTCTGTTTTAGGATTAAATGAAGGGCTGGATTAAAACAAATACTTCTGGAATTCATTAAATGTCTTACTAAGTCTTAAATAAATCATATCGTACCACAATAATGATAAGTGGAGGCACTGCAACTGTATTCCGACAGGTTGTTAGAAACTAGTCTAAAATAATGTTACGGTGATTTTTTCTGTTATTTCAGTGCAAATCAAACTGTATAGGTTAAAAAAAATTACCAATAACTGAGTGGTATGCATCAAACCTGTCATTCAACAGGTTCAGTTGATGGTGTTTAGGGCCAAAACTTTTTTATCTACATTCGATTTGTATGGAAACAGCTATGCTATTCGGAACTCATCGGCTTATTTGCAACTGGTAAAATGGCTTCCCATGTAATTTGTTAAAATGAAATTTATTTTAAAAAAAATTAAATACAGCAATATTGCATTAATATCAGCAGGGATATAGTGTACATCGGCAAAAAAATAGATCTCAAAATAACAAAAGACTGTATTATAGCATTGAATCATGATTTTTTGAAGTATACACTCTCATAACTGCAGTGGTGTGTGCATACAAATTGAGTAACGCGCGTTAGCGCGTTATGAAAATTTGTATGCACACACCGCTGCAGTTATGAGAGTGTATACTTCAAAAAATCATGATTCAATGCTTATATTTACATTTTTTAACTTCTTGCCTTGTCTGCAAATGTGATTTATACCTTAAAATTCCTATCTTATCCTAAGGGTAAGTTAATATTAATGGAAGAGCCACAGTAACAGCCACAAGCGTGCACTTTGATTTTCGCTTGTGACGTTGCAGTTTACAGCGTTCAACGTTTGTGACGTCATAATAAAACTCGTCATTTTAACCTTTGACTACTTGTTGCATTTAGAGGCATTTGAAGATCACAGAATTCAATGGAAAAACACAGTAGAATGTAAATATATCACTGTATATCCCGTTCTCAACCTGTTAAAATTTTCAAGCGAGAAATTTGCGTTCATGTAATTTTGAATGCTACTGGTAATTGTAGAGTTTATGAATGAGGGTGCAGTAGTGATGTAAACATTTAATTCCGTTTTAAGATACAAACTACGTCCACATTCAGCGCTTAGTGTCAGTGACCGAGAATTTTGTTACGATGTATACGATACGGATACATGTTATAAATCTATCACAAACGGCCTTTAAAATTGTCAGGTGTTAAAGCACGACCAAAACGTTTGCAAAAGACAAAACAACTCTCCTAATCTATAGCCTAATCTTGTAAAATAACCTGATAAACTGCGAGATGCCATGAAGTTGATGAACTTCGTAGAAATTCTACTTTCACTTTATTTGGCGGTTGTTTCTGTCTCGAATACAAAAGATTTTAAAAGAAAAGAAAGACAACCCATGTATTTGCAATGTTACTTATACAGAAATAAAAAAGATACAGAAAACATTAGTACAAAAATTCAGTAAAAGACAAGTATATATTAAATTAAACACAGTTACCAATAAAAAGAACAATTCAATTCAAATTCGAATTCTAGCTAAATACCTGCAATCGCTTTTTATAATCCTTATATACTTTTTACAAACCAAACTACGACATCTCTAGATCGAGACCACTTGTTCATTATAATAACAGAATCGATAGATCAATAATATAAAAAGAAAATATTAAGGATAATTAATATAAACAGAATCTTTATAACATTATCTCAGTATTTAATTAAATGAACAGAATCTCTATAGATTTTCAATACGATCATAATTTCTATAAAAAATAAAAACCAGATCATTAACATGAATAGAATATCTATATCATTTATACGAACAGAATCTCTATAGCATTGATACGAACAGAATTTTATCTCTAGACCATGTATACAGATTGAAACTTTAGAATTTTATCTCTAGACCATTAATATAACGTTAGACAGAATATATAGACCATGTATATATACAGATTGAAACTTTACTCAGACTTTAGACCATTAATATAGACAGAATATATTTAATATAGACAGAATCTCTAGAGCATTAATAATAACAAATTTCTATAAAATCTGTTTAGATCTATTTTTGAGCACAGTTTTAAGATCTTGAACAGAATATCTTATTATCGAAGTGTTGAACATAATATAAAGATCGTCAATGTGAACAAAATCTTTACATCGTTAGCGCCGCGCATGGAACACGTGGGTAGTGAGAACACCCATATTGACAAACATTTCAGCAGATTCGTGACTTGCAGTCAAATCAAACCTCCTAGCTGTCAAAAGTCGCATTGAATATCTGACTACAAGTTATTGATGATTATGAAGTCAATATTTGCTCAGACTTTATTTAACGCATAAATTCTGCCGTTATATTAAATCCGGCAAATATACGAGATTGAAAACTTCAATCAAACGACACCCTGTCTACCCTGGAAATTAACATGTTCCTGGGTATACGAAAACGATGTTACAAGCCACGCCAGACAAGGTGTACATGAATTTTTCATTTATTTATTTTTTTTATAAGAAATCTTTCATTGAGAAATCGCCAGGTCGACTTTTTATTGAACGGACGTGCCTCTTCCCAGGCAAAGTCTGATGGTTTAGTGGCGATAAGTAAAATTTGATCATAACTTGTCAACTCCCGGAGAGAGTTACTTGACAAATAAGGGCCCGGACGTGTCTACGAATTAATTCTGAGGGCCCTAACCCTACGATAACTATATTCTGTTCAAACACACTGTGTACATAAGAATTCTGTCATCGGAGACATCAAAACAAGCCGGATTAAAAGAAAAATAAAACTACAGTAAAAAGTCGCAAAAAAAGAAGACGGAAGTATTCGGACCGAGGTAAGATCGCCATATACACCAGATTATTTAGGTCTTTGTACGCTGCAAAAAATTCCAAAGAACCCATTTTATGTTTCACAAAAAACGTGAAGCTTGGTGAGATTTCTACAGAAAGTGGCGAGTTTAATCAATGCTACTTGGTCGACATGTATTCAGATTTTAATTACTTTTCTCTTGATGCCCCTGATTGCCTTTCAATTTGCGTACAATGGAGTTATAAAGTATCGCTTAATTATAACCGAATTTATGTAAACTGTTTTATTTAGATTGATAAATACCAAAACAAAAATGTTTCGAGACGAAAAGGTTTTTTAAATTTGTTACGTCTAAAGATCTGATAATTTTTTTTTTCTCTCTTATTTCCTAAATTAGCAATGTAAAGAAAGAGTCAGAGGGCTTCTCGACAAAGATCGCATTTCGTTTCATAACAAGGCGCTTGGTGATTTAATAAATCTGCCATTGACTGTGATTGGCAATTTCCCTATGAGAAGTCTGACATGCTACAAAAAGTGAATTAATTGCCCCCCTGTGGGGGTTTAAAGTGTCGGGGGTGGATCTACCAGTCCCGTCTTGTCGGTAACAGCCGAGTGAGTGGGACAGGCGGCAGGGTCGCTACCTGGGGTATCACGGAGGGACGGGAAACGCAGGTTAATTACATTATCATTACCCAGGTAAGTTCAATGAAATATACCCAGTTGAGGTTAATTAATGAAATATACACAGGCAAGTTAAACGAAGTCATTAGCCAGGAACATACACAGGTAAGGTTATGAAATTATTATCCATGGTATATAAAGGTAAGCTAAGGTTAACGAAATCATTTCCTAGGGGATACGGTTATAAAGTTATAACACAGGTAATGTTAGAAAATCATTGTTATCAATTGGCTATCATAGAAATATCAGAGATCAATTGATTTGATAATGTACACGTAGGAAACATTCTGTAAAAATAACTTTAAGAGATATTTATGTATTTGTTTTTGAAATTAGTAATCTTTTCTATCGTTCAATACATGCAATGTTACATTAGCTTTGATTGGATTTTAGTCAAAGTTAACGCATATCAATGCAACGGCAATCGGACAAAACGCATGCAATACTCGATCAAAACTTATTTAATTAAATTCCGGGGTCATATATAACCCCCATTTTCTCTACCAAAACATTCGTTTAAGTTCTACAATTATTCTCCAAACGAGTAAATGTCTTGAGATCTACATTTTCTTTCTGTCTGTAAACTTGAAGTACCAGGCCCTGTCCACTTAATTCACTGGGTGAACAAATATTTTTAAAACGCATTATCGTCCTGGAGACTGTCGTTTTAAATGTCAGAGAATCTCCAATTTATGTATTGAGTGACAAGACGTAATCACGGAAATACGTCTGTTTATGACTTTGTTACTTATACAATCAATACCAACCCAAACATTGTTAACTCCACAACTTTAAACCAATTGCCAAAGAAAACAAACAATTTAGGATTTTTATTTCCAGATTACGCGGTGCTCCAGATTCACTAGGCTATGTGAATTACTGAGACAGACAAGGATTTAGGGGTAGCAGAAATCTCCTGGGTGCCAACTAGTGACAGAAGATCGAAGCGATCAGCTAGCGCAAGAAACGCCGAGAAAAGTGGAAAGTGGACTATCTCTACCATAAACAGAATGGAGAGATCTCCAAGATAATGAGTTTAAAATCCAAAAACTTTAAACAGCTGAAGAATTTAGAGCGAGGAGTAATTATTTTCTCAGCACAATACTGGTATTGTCTGCTAGGACTATGTGAAGAACAATGAACAAGAGGATACAAAGTGATATATGAATATTAATGAAAACAGGAGAACTCCTTACAAAGAAATCAAAGCTGGATATTAGAGGAACGATATAAGGTGACAACCATGAAACAAAAGAAGTTAGAAGCAAGTTGTTCTCGGAGACGGAATTTAAAACAAACACGGCCTAGTAGTGAGAATTCCGAGCCTGAGAAGGACAATCCTTCAGAAGACAACAAAAGTCACACTCCCTCAAAGACAGAGTGTATTGTAGTGCCCGCCGTCTCCTTGGACAGGGACGCCAATGAAGGAAAGGACCCCGAGATTACAGAATATGACGAATCGGAAACAAATGGCTTGGAAGTGATTATTAATGGAAATACTAATCCTAAAGATTGTGAAGAAATCGATGGTAAAATCTGTGATTCCGATCTTATGATAGATAATTCTGGTAAAAATGAAAATGGAAATATCAATACAGAAGAACTGAATAGTGAAGAAAATACAAAAGAAGCTGAAAGTGAGAACATACAACAAACATTAGGAGACTTATGCACGGGTAGTGATTTCAACGATAAAACACGGGAGACAAAGGAGAACTCGGAAAATGTTCGTGAAACCGGGAAAGATCAGAACATTGACTCAGATGTTATTGACAAACAAAAATCAGACAAGGATATGAAAACAGAAATGAAGGGAACAAAAACCGATTTACGGACAATAGAGGAGGAGAATGAGGGACGAACGGACGCCGGGTCGGAGAGCAGCGCATCCCGGAAGTCGACGAAGAGGGACAGGAACTCACAGAGGAGATCAATCAGCGCCATGTCTACTCCCAGACACTCCTCCAGTAGGCACTCCTTCTCCTGTGTGGAGGGGAGACAATCTCTCCTCGGGGGTAACCGCGTCCCTCGGAGATCTCAGTCGGCCCTAGAACGACCCAAGTCCAAATCACGCGCGTCGCTGGGTGACCCTTTCAGGTTCACTAAAGCCGAGCTGGAGTGGTATCTGCCCCGGAAGAGTTTTTTCGACTGTCACGACAAGGCCTTGAAAGAGGCAGGCGTGGAGAGCGCTGAGACAACAAGCCGAAAGGAACAAATGAAGCAGAGGGTGGCTGAAAAGATCAAGAAAGAGAAGGATCTAAGGGAAAGGCGAAAAGAGCTAGAGAACCCCAAACCAGAGGAAACAACGACCGAGACTCCTTCAACTCAAGAAGACAACCAATCCATTAACGCGGACACAAGAAGCGAAAAAGACGCAGACGCCAAGAGTGAAATTGACAAGTTCGAAACGGAAGATGATGTAGTGATATCAAAGCTAGAGGAGGCACAGACAATCGTGAGCAAACCTTCACCCTCTAAAAAAGTGTCGCGTCACAAGAAGAAGACCCACGACTACGACGAAGACGAAGTTCGCGTGGATTACCAGCCCCTTCTCCAGTATCTCAAATACGTCCAGGAACACCCGGACGAGTTCCACGCTCACCGTAAACAAAGCATCCAACAGGATCACGTGGGGTCCAGGGCTAGCCCGTGGATCGTCAGGCTAGCGGAGATAACTGAGAGGCGAAACATGACCACAGCCCAGTGTCTGGTGACCAAGAGTGTAGTATTAGAGGCAGCACGTGACATACGGCCACGGATGACCGATCCGGGTCAATGGACCATGTCGCAAAAAGAGAGGGCGTTGATAGGAAACTTAAATCCCGGAAAAGGAAATCTGTTTGCCGCGGTGAAGCAGGACTTGCCGACTCACGACTCCCAGAACCAAGACGATGGAAAGTCGGACTTTGAAAAGGAGAAAGCGAAACTGGAGAAGTGGCTGAAAACAGTTTCTACTGCAGGTTTGATAAAAGCCAAGGAACTAGCGCTGCGAGATCTTGGAGAAGAGGACATTTATCAGAGCAAGTGGTGGTCGTCTTTACAGACCTGCTCCTACCTCCGACAGAAGGGGATCAACTCCACATAGATCCTCTTTATGTGTTGTATCTAAAACAAGTCCGTCCTGTGCATTTATTCAAAGATATTGCATTGAATCTTTTTATTTTATATTTTTATCTACTTTAGTTGAATTAAAATTCAATTACATTGAATAACATCGTTATATTTTCGTTGATTTTCGATAGAAATCAACCTGTTTAGAGTGCCTGTTCATTTCTATTTCCTTGGTTTTGATGTTGCACATGAGTACGTTTCCGGAATGGAAATTACAATGCAATAAACCCATTTAAATTTTATTGATCAAAGTCGTATGGTTTAAGGCAATAGTCAATTGATAATTCAATGTAAGTATTGGATTGCGAATCTGATACATTTCACGAACAAAAAAAAAGTTTAAATGGAACGTGTTTTTTTTAATCAATAGATCGTGATTATGCTTGGCGTAAAAATCTGAATTAAGAAAAACACCCAATTACAGATATAAGAATTCTCAGTGTCTGATTCTCCATTTAACTTTTAAATGAATTTTGGCTGAATAGGGCATAAAAAGTTAATGCCTTTTCGAGGGCTGTAAGAATAACATACAGGAAAATAAATACTGTAGTATTACTCTTTGAGAAAGAGCATGGCACCAAAAACTCATTATTTTTAAATCTCTCTCGAGAATAGACGATATCTTTTTTTCTCTGGATTTTGAGTATATCAAATACCTACGATTTTTAGACGAATAAATAAATCTATTTATAAAGGCCGATGAAACATTGAAATATATATTTTATAACTATTAAATCTGCCAACTAAACTGACATCGTTTTATGACGGATATTTGAGTTCATCTGAAAGCAGCCACGCTGTTAGGTCGTTTTATCGGATTGTGACCTTGAGCACCAATGGCGACTCTTCGTCTCATACTGAGCATGGCGTCATCATACTCCTGGTCCCGCCTCTTGAGATCCTTGATGATCTGACGCGCCTGGTTGCTGGAGAGAAGACGCTTCACGTTGCCGAAATAGATGGATTCTGTGTCGGATACGTTATCCACACTTGGCGGGTTTTTACGGTTTCCCGCCTTTCTCTTCTTGACGTCCGGCGCTTCACTCCTGGTATCAGTATCTCCCTCCACCATCCGGCGGATCATGTCCGTCATGTCTCTGTCGGACAAATGCGGAGGAATCTCTTCCCGAGAAGACAGTGACGTGGACGAACGATTCAGAAACTTGCCTTCATGAGTCCGCGGCATCTGTTTGACCCGATGGAAAAGTTCCGTGTTGTCATCGCTGCCTCTCTTCGGATTCATGGGCATGCTTTTGTCCGTTCCGCTGGGTGAAGTGATGGTCACCCGCAGCGATGGCCTGGAGAGAGCGCCCTCTGGTTTGGAGGGACTGTTGGATTCAGAAAGTTTTTGAGATTTTGTCATCACTGTTTTGTTCACCTTGGCGGATTTATCTGTTTCTTGCTTTGATGTCACCTTCTTCTGGTGTTTGTACAGGTGTACTGCAGTGGATTTAGTTTCTGTTCCACTCTTAGTCACCTTAGTAGCAGCTGAAATAGAATTCCACTTGTCCATTCCGGGGGGAACTACTATTATAGACTTTTTCCTCTGTTTACTTGGTTCCTCACTGTCAGGATTAACGACAGGATTTTTCAACATAATTCTAAAGTGCCTCGTCCTTCTATCTCTTGCATTGTTGAAAATCTCAGCAACGGTGGTTTTCTTTGCGCTTTTCCCCATCAGTGATCGCTGTATTGCTATTCTGTTGTTTACTTTTAGATCTGAAGCAACTGTGTTAGAACCCCAGTTTGTTTTCTGGCGAACCAAAGCCATTTTCTCGCGAGTGGGATCCTTTGCGAAAAACACAGCTTCCACTTCATCAGGTTCATAGTTTATGTTCAAGGGCTTCAAAACAAATTCACCCTCTTTGTCTTTTAAAGTGATCACTGTTTTACCTTTCTCTAGTTCCAAGAACTTTTCTGCTTTGATCGTGATCTTCCTTGCCCTCGTTCTCTCTGTCTGAACGTCAACCTCCCCATCTTCTGCGTCACTCTCATCTTCTCCCTTCAATTCCGGTATTGACGTCATTTCATTATCGGCAGCCATGGACCTAACTTGACTAGCGGACTTCAAAAGTCGGTCAATTTGAGCTATTTTCTGTTCCGGAAGTTTAATCCCCTTTGCGTCAATTTCTTGACTGTTTCGTTCCTCGCGCTTCATTTCTCTGTGTTCCGGTTCAACTTTTGATTCGGATTTTTTGATAACTTTAACGTCAGCTTTTGCCACCTTTTTAGTCTGTTTTGCCATTGAATTTCCAGCCACGTCGACGCCGGCAGTTTTAGGTCTATTCGCCTCAAAGACGGAATCGACGTCGGCGTCTGTTCTGGAGTCATTCATCTTGTCGGCCGGGGCGGTCTTCGGGCGCTCCTCTGATTCATCCTCCTCGGCGATCACTGAGTCAATCTCACAGGGCGTGAAGTCGAAGCAGTCCTCCAACAGCGGCGATATTGTCGCCAGGTTGTTTTCTCTGTATGTCTTCCTCTTCTGTGAGGCCTTGGAAAACAGATCGGCGCCCTCTGTCCTGTACAGAGAGTACCTGTTGTTGACGGCCTTCTCCTTCTTCAGCTTCCTCAGGTCTCGCCGGACGATCTGCTCCTCTTTGATCAAGGATTGCAGGGTTTTCTGGAACTCCTTGTACAGCATGTTGCACTTCTTGGCGTAGACTTTCTGGGCGGCCGTAGACACCGCCAAGTTAACGTCAGGCATCGATATGTCCAGGCCATAGTTGCGGGCCAAATCGTACGAATCTTTCTCCGTGGGAGCTGAAAATATCAGAATATGACAAAATTACTGAGTTATAAGTCATCACAATGCTGGTTCCTTAACATCATATCAAGATTTTATTCATTACAACGGAAGTGTCATTTGTCAGAATGATACAAGGCTTCCCACTGAAACACATGGTTCTAATGAGCTCTTGACTGCTACAATATCAATACAACGTATAAAGTACACGTAGCAATACCAGTATAATTATCAGAGTGCTAAATGTTTTTAAATAGAAATCCCAATCAGTTTGTAATCAGTTAAATGTACTTGTAAGCATAAATGTACAAATGTTTGATTTTCATTAATTTGTGATATATTATAAGATAATTGTAAAAAGTAACTTACCCATAATGGAAGAAATCTACTCTAAGCACTTGTTTTTACACATTGCAATATCCATTTGTCACAAACAAAAGATTTATTACAAACAATGCACATGGTCGGGGCAAACAGAGTTTATATACAGATTACGAGGATTAAGGATTAATTGTGCAAAGCTGCAACCGCCGGTAATCTCGGGGGGACTTACTCAGACAGAGGCTCGGGAGCGGACGTCAACGACATGGAACCATCACACAGAGAAAAACTAAATCCAACTCCAGGTCAGGGATTACGTCATTAATTAAGGTATATCGCTCCGCCAACAACTGAATGACCAAGGTTTGATGTGAGGAGTTTGGATGCTGTTTTATGCATCAGAAGAGGGTAAAGGTCATTTCAGTAATTCTTTTTCTTGTAATTATTTGTGCAGGATTATTGGCAGTACTAAGTGACAATTGAGAGATCGTACTGACGCTTGCTGTAGAAGAGATTTGAACCATGCACAGCCGATATGATAACACTGTGCCAGATAATTTTGCCAGTGACAGGGTGACATATTTTGCACCCGTCTAAGATGCATAATCCGAAATATTCAAATATATGTCATATGTTAGACCATTTCTTAAAGAGTTTATAAAGTTTATAACCAGGTTTGATACTGATGTATGCTACCTGTCAGGTGAGATATTTTACCTTTATTGAATAAATTCCTATACGGGAAAATATTTTTTTACGTAAATAAACTTATTTCCGTCCCGATATTTAGAATTTTCTTTCAGATTTATAATACTTCCTTTAGGAATCCAAGACTCCAAAAGGATTTTTAAATCAGATGGGAAAACTAGATAAATATTTCCCTTTGCACTGAAATAATAACATGTATCCGGCACAGTGTTCGAGGCAAATAAGACAAGCAATTAGTGAGTGTTCATTCGGTATTATTCAGCATTAATAGTATTTTGAGGGACTCTACAGTAAATCCCTTAAAGCCGTCTATGCTTTATGCTATTTGCTACTCTTTTATTTAAAAAACAACAAAATGTTTGATAAGATCATTTTCATATAATTTGATATAAATTTGATAATTTTTAACACAGCTATAAGATATAGGAGTTTTGTATAAATGTCTGAAAATACAGTAACAATAACAATTTATAATAATTTAGGAGGGGACACTCCATAAAGTATTATTCAAAATTTGAATATTTATTTTGAAAACCAATGAATAAATATACGCTGATGTAACCACCAATCATAAAGAAGTTAAGTGAACATAGCAGGTGAAATCTTTTGATTCATCTGCATATATAAAATCTCTCAAATAGCGAGGAAACGATCTTTTATATACTTAATACATATCTCATTATCTGATCCTCTTATCAAGCAATTATATACTTCATGCATAATTACTGAGTAAATTATCTCATGAATTAAGAGGAGTTTGTGCGATAAACACTGAAATTAAGTTTAGATCGTCATCTAAATTTCATCATATATTATGGTTGCTTCATCGCTTTAATACTCAAACACTTGCTACATGTATTTTATACAATCCGTAGAAGTGTGCTAACATCTTAACATTGAAGACTAAACTAACTACATTGTATCAATTTCATAAACTACCATTTTTCGATCTTGACGGTTTACAAAAAGAAAAAAAAAACTAATTCTCAGTTTGCTTTGTTTTATTTTATGAATCCCAAAATAAATATGTATAAACAACGAACACAATAAAATTTGAATGCAACAAAACAGAATGATTGTCAAAGAGTTCAATTTTACGCCGTGTACGTTGGCACTCGCTATTTCCAGCCACTTCGTGATTTGGACGCACCCAGCGCCACCCTGCGCCTCATAGAATCCATCGTGTCCAGATACTGAACGTCTTTCTGCTTCGCATCCCTGATGAATTTGTCCGTCTCCTGGCGACTACTTATTCGTCTCGGAAGTTGCGAATTCGTTGCAGTTCCGGTACTAGAAGCGACATCTGACGGAGTGTTGCGCTTGTTCCGGCTCGACATTCTACTCAAGCGCTTCATGAAAGTAAGGGCCTTGATGGCCCCTTGTAGATCGGACATGGTTTCCTCTGTTTGGTTACTGTAGTCTTCTTTCTCCCCCTTTCCTTCTATGAGCCTCTCAAGCATTTTGTTCATATCTGCATCAGTCATCTTAAACTGTACATTACCCTCTCTCATAGACATGGAGGAGGTGGACCTGTTCAGTATATGGGAGGACTCCTGGGGACCTCCCCTAGCGAACGACACTCTGTGGTTACCAGAAGTATTCAATATGTCATGACTTTCCATCGAGGCTTGTGAAGTAGAGCGCATGACGGAACTCGCCGACTCGCAGTTCCGTTTGTTATTGGAGACGCTCAGTGAACTCGACAGGAATTCTTTGACTCTTTTACCTGTCGAGGAATCGTTTAGACTGTTTTCCCTGGACACTCCCTGTGATTGTTTTTTCGTTGCCTTGTTAGTGAATGCCTCGTGGATCACAATCGGGGGTCCATTTCCCGCAGTCCGAGTTTTCAGAACGTTTGTCTTTTTGGATCCTCCCCCGGACTTGACGTTCAGTCTTACGGCGGGCGAGGACGCGGGTCGCAGCGACTCTTTGCGGTCATTAGCGTCATTTTCGTCGTTTCTGAGGGATTTTGATATAATTCTAAAATGGCGAGTTTTTCTGTCTCTTCCACTGTTAAAGATTTCGGCAACGGTGGTTTTCTTTGCCGATTTTCCAATAAGGGACTTTTGAATAGCTATTCTGTTGTTTATTTTGAGCTCTGCTGCCACTGTTGGCGATGTCCAGTTTGTCTTTTGCCGAACCAACGCCATTCGTTCTTTGGATGGATCCTTAGCAATGAAAACGGCATCAACTCCGGTGGGGTCATAGTTCACTTTGACAGGCTTGACAATGAATGCACCGTCTTTGTTTTTAAGCTTGACGTCAACGTCACCTTTTTGCAGCTCTAGAAACTTATCTCTGTCAATCGTGATATTCCTGGCCCTTGTTCTTTCTGTCTGAATGTCCACTTCGCCGTCACAAGAACTCTCGTCAGTCACCGAGTTGGGCCTACTGATGACTAGTTTCGGGGGCCCTGTCGATTTGACCATACCGCCCCCTAGCGTGGGACTAGCTGGATCCGGTGGTTTCGCAGGAACAGGGAGTGCCTGGGAATGAGACTGAGATTGCAGTAGATGTTCTACCTTCGCTACTTGCGTGTTGACATGGTCAGCGTCAAGTGTAGCTGCTAGGGAAGGGCGTTTTATGTGCCCACCCTCGGAGTTTGGCGGTATGTCCAAAGTGTCTTGCTGTGAATCCGTGGGGAACTCTCCATCAGTTACCCCTGCTGGAGCGGTTTTTGGGCGGATAAGATCTTCGTCTATGATGGAGTCTAGTCCCCAGGGATTAAAACACAGATCGTCGAAGAACGAACTGGACAGTTCGTTCTTTTTCAGTAGCGTCTCTCGATTCTTTTTGGCGGTAGAAAAAAGATCCTTGCCGTCTGTGCGGTACAAAGAGTAATGGCTGTTTAACACTTTTTCCTTCTTTAAGTTTCGCAGTTCTTTTTTAATCTTTTGCTCTTGTTTTATATGTACGCTCATATTCTTCATGAAATCCCGGTATAGAAAGTTGCACCTTTTCTGATATTCTTTTTGTGCAGCGGAAGCCACGGCAAAGTTCGCTTCTGGCATGCTGATGTCAAGGCCATAATGTCGGGCAAGGTCATATTCGTTCTTATCAGCTGGGGCTAAATCAGAAAAACACGCGTTAATAAGTAGTCAGTGATTGAGAGGAAGATGACATTTTCATAGCATATAGAATATTCTGTTTTTAAAAAATAAGATTTCAATAAATAAGCTAGAGAAAGAGAAGTTATAAGCGGTTTTGATTTTTCAAATCTTGCACAAATTTTCGCTCAAAGGTTACCGGGAATATATGAGTAGTGAAATCGTCCCTTACTATTTGAGGCCAGGTCATTTCAGTTATTTGAAAAAACTTAATCAGCCATATGGTTATACGATTATGTAAAGCGAAATTGTATCCCAAGCATACCCTATCTGTACCCTTGGCGAATGATCGATTTCTTATGATATTATTATAAGTTTTTGTTGATTTGTTTCTTTTGTATTAGAAAAAAATAAACTAAGTTTGTAATGAAATAAGCGATTTGTGGATTATTAAATACATCGGACTCGGATTAAAGGCTACCATTCCAAGTCTCGCGAGATTTGATACAAACACGCCTGAAATCCTTCGGTTACAGCACGCCACATAATCCTTTCTATAATTAGAACTGTCCTGTTGAACAGATGCAGAAATTTAAATCTTTCTTTAATCATCAGTTACTAAGTTATGTAGATTTAATCAAAACAAAGCCACAACTCGGATTACTTTTTGTTTTTTGAAGTTTTGAACAGAACAAATTTTACACGCATTTGTCCTTAAAGTATATGATCATATAGTATTTGTCAAATATTTCCTTATTTTTATAGATAGATCAGTAGATATTTTACATTATAACTTTTGATTTGAATTTGTTATATATTATTATAACGAGTAACGATAATACACAATTGATTTTATTTTTGGGATGAAAATAATCTGGAATAAAGTCTTGTGACTAAACAGAGAGAGAGAGAGAGAGAGAGAGAGAGAGAGAGACTTACCCATCACTGATACAAGAGCAGCCTTTGAAATTAAGCACTCAGTAACTAATTATTAGAATACTTCTTGTCATGTATGGCTATTTGATATATTAATTTTGTTTGGTTCTTTGGGATTATAAATGTTAAAACGTCAAACCAAAGACGGTCAGCTGAGATTATACTAATCCGAGCGGCAATCCAACACTTACATGTACCTGTGTGCCAGTCCTCTACTGGTCAGGCTATCCACTACACCAATTGTTTCTACTAGAGAACGCAGGTTTTTGTATACAAACAAATACATATACAATAAATATACGTTGTGGAATAATTTATTTCGATTTTTTATATTATTTTCTAGTATGTGTAACGTTTTAACTAAACAGTATAATAATCATATCCCAATCATAGATATAAAAAACCAAGCAAATCAAAACCAAAACTACCCGCTCGTCCCGTGCACATGATCCAAAAAAATCCGCTAGACGAGACACGAGTTCCCAAAGACTTCCGCTTCTCTATCAAGCCTTTGACAATGAACTGCCGCTTCCTTGTTGAGCAAATTGCATCATCCAGACAGGCTATATATATATACACATATATATTGAGATACACATAGCAATGGCTATTTATAGGTCCTTTGATCATCAATAAATAGCAGAGACCATGTTAGCCAAAGGATACGATGTTCTTCCGATTTTCCGTCTAAAGAACAACAAATATGATTTTTTTATTACTAGTTTCTTTATTCTGTTTTACATAAGTGATTTGCATCTTTTCAACAAATAACAGGTAATTATTAAGGTCTACTCTCGAAGTCCGAATTTGTACACCGTCTTGCTGTAGAATTGTTCTCCTGGTCTTAGGATAATGTTTGGAAAGTTCTCCTTGTAAAAAAAAGAAAAAAAATGACATGAACCTCGCACCTGCATTTTACATTTTTGTAGAGAGCAAATCGGAACTTACATCTAGTTTAATCAAATACACAAGTTTGTTTCGCAGGACAAGCAGGACATTGCTGATATAGACCTTATTCACGCTGTCCGGGTAGTGCTGGGTCTCCAGACAGATGGAACAGAACTTCTCATACACCGCCCCCTGCTTGCCCTCTGAGTGGGGGACAGTGTCGCAGCCCGTGTAGCACTGTACCCCGGGCTCTGTGGTGTACACCTCCAGCCGTCGCCCGGAGGGTAAGTGGTCCAACCTTTAGGGGACAGGGATAGGAAATTATCACGCAAAGTCTCACACAAACGTTAAAAAACCACACAGACTAGAAATGAAGAACGTTTAACGTTGCTAGAATAGAAATGACGAAAAACAAAGGTCGTTTCTTACGTGGATATCAGCCTCAAGCTGCCGTCCGCATTGGTAACACAGAAGTTGTTGAAGTACCCCTTCCCCAGGGGCACCTTGCTCAAACGGTCCCCTAATCTCACCGGCTGACGGAGGTCATACATTGTTCCTGTGACGTCACGAAGTTCACCTATACCAAAGAGAATTGCACATCTTATATATTGCTTAACACTATCATGATTAAGTATACCTTTGAAATAAAGTCACAACTTTTTAACGACTTGTAGATTACCTGTAGATTACCTGTAGATTACCTGTAGGAATGTAGATATCATCCTCTTTGTTTGGGGTGTACTTGTCCGCCGATATTTGCAACACGTGATCGTCCAAGTTTGGATAATTCTGAATTGACAAAGTCAAAAACAATATGATAAAAAGATTGATAAATTAAATCATTTTTTTTTTTACATAACTTACGTGTCCTGCCAAGTTGAAGTAGGCGTGGTTTGTGTAATTGACAGGTGTTGGTTTGGTGGTGGCGGCGCTGTACTCAATTACAAGTTCGTTCTGATTGGTCAGTTGGTAGGATACAATGGTGGTCAATTCCCCAGGGAATCCCTCCTCGCCGTCTGGACTCACGTACTTCATCTTCACTTTGTCACCCTCAATCCACGAACTCCAGAGTTGCTTTAATAGATAAAATAATAATTACATATCTGTATGTACATGTATTTAACTATACAATGCATCAAATCTTTACAACGACTTTACGTATGCAAATTACTACAAAGTATACTTTTTAAAAAAGAATAATAAAACAAATATAAAGATAAAAACAATTTCAGAAATTTAATCCTACATATGTGAATGACTTTTTCCCTCCGTGAATGCAATGCTTCCCAAAGTTTTTGGTCACGTGATATTCTTTACCGTCAACAGAAAACTTGGCATCGGAAATGACGTTCACAACTCGACCGCATATGGCTCCGAAAGTCATCGGGTTGGTTTCATAGTCTGTGAAATAGAAACAGTGTTTGATATTTTTGAACATTTCTATAAATTCCTGGAAGCGTTTGCAGTCATCATAGGAGAGCTGACGCTATGCGTTATGAGCACGATCCAGTACTTCGTTGCTTTTAGTTTTATAAATTTGTTTTCATGTACATATGCATATAAGAAGTGTATATATAAGAGTATTACTTTGGACAGAATCGTATCCTAGACTGACGTCAGAGACCACGCCCTCTTTGTCGGGTACCAGGATGTCCGTTATAACGCAGCCATAATCAATCACACGCACTGTGACGTCATTCTGATTGCAGAACGTGTACCTAAACAATGCAGTGTAAAACCCCAAACTACATCATGTCTGAAAATTATATTCTGATCCAGTTTTATTTCATGACAATCATGTACATGTAATATAAGAATGACCTCTACTGACCTGGAAATTGATCAATAATCCTTTATTTGGTACTGGTAATCTTATCTTAGTGAGATCCGATATTTGTTTTTACACTGAACAATTTTTTTTAATCGTTTTTACATAAATAGTCTGCTCCGATATACCTTATTAGAACAAGACATTGTTGTTCAAAAGCATCAAAAAATAATTTCATATCATAATTATAACAAACCCGTAAGCTCCTTTCCTTCACTACATCTTGACCTTGAATTTATTTTTTAACACGAACGGGGCTCCATACATGTGCCTCAACACAGTAGACAAAGTACCCGAAGTTATCGATACTTGCTTATTATCAGAAATGTGAAGGTAGTAGAGCATTGGTACCTGTTGACCGGGCGGCCGTCCGTCAGGTTGCCGAACGAATCCTTCCTTGGTTCGACAGGTTTCTGGTCCGACATTGTGTGGAGACGTCGACTTGTTTACGTTTACACACCCCCACTTACAAAATCAGCGGCCGTAACTCTTGAAAATTTTAAACATATAGGATGAACACAAACCAATGTAACGCGTAAACAATTCCCCCAAAATAGTAAAGCATAAAAAAAAAATAGTCTAATAGCTATTTATTTAATTGTTTAGAAAATTAGCGCTAAGGAACCGAAATATATAACATTTGAAATGGATCGATTTTGCACTTCAATATCGATTAACTTCATAGCACAGTTCAAATATATATTAACACGATAATTAAACTTGGCAATTGAATATTGAATTGATAGTTGCACTGTCCTTTCAGTTTCACTGTGAATTGAGTGAGTTCGATCCCCCCCCCCCCCCATCCCTTTAGATACGCTCATGGACTTTGTCATACACAACATGAGAGTCACCATCATCTCCAGTGACCCCGCCTCCTTCTGCCGCAGAAAGAGAATGGGGGAATGGAAAACATACTCGTACATGTATTGTAAATTCCATTCTTAGTCACGTTTTATCATCACTATTTTTTTTTATAGCTGCAGGTCTGTAGCCCCCGGTCTGAAAAAAAATCGTCTATCCGAATTTATTCAGACCGCGGGAGCTACAGACCTGCAGTTAGATGATTATGTCCATTTTTAGACTATATTGATCTCCTTGAGAAAAAGAGCTCTAAATTAAGTTCAAAGAAAAAAAATGTTCAAATTTATTCGAATTTTTAAGCTAAATAAAATATATGAAATCTTTACTATATAATTATAGCGAGCGCAGCTCGCCGGCGCGAAGCGAGCTCTAACGGCAAGGCGTGTGTGAATAGAAAATTCGGACCAGTTGCACATTCATTCAACGGATTTTTTTGGCGTCAGTAAATCGGACCAGTAATGCATTGTTTTAATCGTCCCAGTAGTTCCCTGTAATCATGGCAATTTTTATCACTTCACACTCTCACGAGAAACAGCAAGACAATCAAAACAATGACGATGTACACGACATACAGTCAATGTTACCTCTAAAGTTCACCTCAGTACACTCTCAATCAAATATAATCGAGTGACGTCACAAAAGTTTGCAATTGATCCGATAGATTTTTTCGGCGTCAGTAAATTTTGACCCACAATTCATAGTTCCAATGGTTTCCAAGTCCTCACGTTCTCGCGAGAATCAAAGTGAAACTTTTGAGAAGCATATAAGATGTGTAATTTTAAGAACATCATGCTTTTTAAGTAAAAAAAACAGTATACTTCGCTTACTTTTATTTCTCAGGGGAGTTTTAAAGAGTCAGACGACACTTAAACGTGAACTTTGACGTCACAATAAGGGGAAATTACTCTAACTGAAGTTATTGTAAATCTGCTGAAATTACCAAAATCCTCTCAAAATCTTGCAAAGCTAAAGAATGAGGACATTTCTTCAGATATAGGAAACAGTTGTAATTTGCACTCATTTGGATGAATGCTTACATTTATTGTAATCACTATAATTACGGTAATTTCCAGGAACGTACACGTAGCATCGGTTTTTTTTAAAAGGGGGTGGGGGGTGGATGACAGCCTCATTCAAAAAATCTTTACAAGCAAAAAGAAAAAAAAAGATAATTCTCAAAATCCTGAAAATTCTTATCCTTCAGCTCTTTAGCAGTTCAATGGTTTCTTTATTTTCACTTCCATTAATATTTATTACATGCTCCCAATCCCAAATGGGGGGGGGGGGGGGGAACTCATGTTCCTTTAATATGATAAGCAAATATTTTAAAGAGTAAATTAAAAAAAAATTAATAATTAATAAGACAAAATGTCGACTGCAAAAAAGTGGATGAACGGACGTTACAATCACTTTAAAAGAGGAGATACAGTGCAATGAACATTTTATAATATTAAAATCTTTATTATTCAACAACATTGTATCTGAGATTAAACTATTGTTCTACTTATAAATAAATAAATAACAAATCTTATAACATATGAAATCTTATAAACCATGGATAATGGAAATTTACTGAAAAAATAGGTATGTTTAATTTTATTTTGCAATCAAATTTATTTACTTTGTTAATTTCATTTTTATTGATTTATCATAATTGATTGTTTGATCACATGCTGCGCTCGCCCCAACGGTCACACCGTAAAACATATTAGTTCATAGCTTATAAGTTTAAGGTATATCTGATGGTCACCCAGACCCCTTAATTTTAGACATTGAAAGTCAGAGATAAGAGCATATAATATATCATTAAAGTTCACATATTTTTCGCTTCTCTTTAAACATGTATTCAAAATTTATTTATTTACAAAATTGACTTCATTTTTCATTTTTTTGCCGCGTGAGGTGACGCATTTTTATAGGATTTAATTAAATTTAAAATTCATATTTGTCTGTGAATAAAATGCCCAAGCATCTATAATGGAGAAAACAAGATGATTTACCATGATTCAAATACTATAAAGTAAAGTCACGGTGGCTCGCCAACGAGGGGTGTGTGCTAGATATAGAAACAAGTTTCACTGAACAATGTTATACTTGGTGTAGTCTTAACATAACAAGACACTCTTGCTAATTGTTATCGAGAAATTAGTTTTCAACCATAGCATACATACCACTAAAACGAGAAAGATTTACATTACTTACACTATTTATTGCATTGAGATATTTCTATTACAAATTGTAAAAAAAAAAATAAAAGTGCATTTTATTTATCACAAGGTGTGACGGAATTACTGAGGGATCAGGCCGAACTTGAAGATGGTCTTGCTGTAGAAATTTTCACCAGGTCTCAACACGATACTGGGAAACTTGTCCTACAACACACAGAAGACATGAATCAAAACTAATATACCTAGATGTAAAGTACAACAAAACTAAATATATACATCATAATTATGAATGGTGTCCTCAGCTGTTAAGACATCAAAATATTGTGTTTTGTACACTGAACATTTATTAAACACCATGTCTGTCTCATATCTATTGTCTATTTATTTAACCATCTGTCCGTTTTCCTGTCTCGCTATATACCTGGTGTGTGGGCGTGTCCGGATAATGCTGGGTCTCCAGACACACGGAGCAGAAGGGCTCATACACGGCGCCATCTTTACCCTTGGTGTGGGGAATGGTGTTACATCCGGTATATAGGTGCATTCCGGGCTCGGTGGTGAAAACCTCCAGTCTTCTTCCGGTAGGAGGGTGATCTAAACTACAAACCAAAATATGCACGATCAATAAATACTTGAATAGTTTAATAGATATTTACGTTTTGCCTGGTCAGATCCATTCTCAAAGTCTTACACGGCCGCCTGTTTGAGAGGTCCTGACTCCCCTAGACAAAAGTTATGGAAGAAACCTCTCCCGTGGGGTCCCTCCTTCAGTCGGTCCCCGAGCCTGACCGGCCTCCGGAAGTCAAACGGCGTATCCGCAACGGCCCGCAACTCTCCTGTAACAACAAATTCGAACCTGGGTAGTTTTGAAAGATTGAAGAGATAAAAACACACAAATAAGTACATGTATAAGAACCAGTTTTT
Organism: Magallana hongkongensis; assembly: GCA_016163765.1. Classification (NCBI taxonomy): domain Eukaryota; kingdom Metazoa; phylum Mollusca; class Bivalvia; order Ostreida; family Ostreidae; genus Magallana; species Magallana hongkongensis. Next base: position 64,871,668 of record WFKH01006014.1, on the reverse strand, counting down.
AAGACATCGATCTGAAAACGTCATACCCGACGGAATGAAGATATCATCATCCTTGTTAACAGTGTATTTATCCGCAGAAATCTGTAGTACATGGTCTTCTATGTTCGGGTAATCCTGTGGCGAGTAAAATTTATGAGTAAAATTATTGAAATTACCAGTATGCTCAAATTGCTCAATAAAAGTGAAAGTAAAATTATACACACGTGTTTTTGTAAGTTGAAGTAGGCGTGGTTTGTGAAGTTGACGATCGTTGGTTTGGTGGTGGTGGCGCTGTACTCAGTCACTAGCTCGTTCTGATTGGTCAGTTGGTAGGATACAATAGTGGTCAGTTCCCCGGGGAATCCCTCCTCTCCGTCAGGGCTCACGTACTTCATCTTCACTTTGTCGCCGTCAATCCAGGATTCAAACAATTTCTAGAGAGAGAATTGTAAATATAGTAAACGTCTTTTCGATTTAATGATTTAGGCAAAATAGCAGTATGGGTAATTAGAAAATATTTTAAATAATAGCAAACTGAATAAATTACCAAGTGGAAACCCTTGACTCCGCCGTGAATTGCGTGTTTTGGAGCCTCGTTTTCAAGGCTGGAAAACGTAAGTGGAAGTGAGTACTCCTTTCCGTCCAATACAAACTTCCCGTTAGAAATAACGTTGACAACCCTCCCACAAATGGATCCAAAACATCGAGGGTTTGGTTCATAATCTAAGGGCAAAACTGATAGTTATTGTGTACGCTGATGCCTAAATGTTATTGACATGTAATATGAATTGAAGTCGATACAAAAATCTAAGTCTATATCAGAATAAGTAATACAGAGAGAGAGAGAGAGAGAGAGAGAGAGAGAGAGAGAGGGAGAGAGAGAGAGAGAGAGAGAGAGAGAGAGAGATTTGCCTTCAATCTTGTCGTAGCCTATACTGATGTCGTCAATGTTTCCGTCTTTGTCAGGAACCAGAATGTCGGTGATGACACATCCATAGTTGATCACTCGGACCGTCACATTACGGCTGTTTGTGAACGAGTACCTGCAAGCAAAATCCCATGTAATAATGACACTACTGCGCCGCCGTATCTTACACTGGAGCGCGCCTAGCCCCGGCCCCGGGGTTTCCTTACCTGTATCCTTACCTGTACACCTCCCGGCCGTCACTCAGTCTTCCGTACGAGTCCTGGACCGGAAGTACCGGAGACTGGGTCATCGTCTGGATTCTGAATTCGTTTCCCTCGCCGACTGTTGCGCCGCAGCCTATTCAGAATGCAGTCAGGTCACGCTTCATTTAACACACTTGACACACATTTATGATAAAACCATAAACTGAAGGACAGAAGCCGAGATAATCAAAACACAAACCAACGCCCGGACAATAATAATCTACTAATACGTTTGATCCCATTTTGTAAAGGTAAACTCTATAATTATGTTTACAATCATGCATAAACATTGCAATGTACTAAATATTTACCTAAGAAATATACAAATATTTAATTGTACATTTAAAAAGTATACACATATTTTGTAGCGAATAAATATGGTAAAAATAAAAATAATTGTTAAAGATAGTTTTAAAACACAGAATAACCCCTCTACTATAATTAGAGTACAGCGGATATTTTTTTTTATTAAAAGAAATATTTTTTACGTCAGGCGCCTGTGTTTTAAATTACATTTTAAAAGTACATGTATAGATATATTTTGTAGCCAATAAATATGGGAAAAATAAAATAATTGTTATAGATAGTTTTAAATTACATGTAAATGAATTATATAACTTTCATGTAATATTACCCTCGTCAGCCAAGGTCCGGAGTACGCACAGCTCTCTGGGAGAGGATCGTACACATTGGCCGTGGTTTGCGACGATGCAATGTTACAGAAACGTGCACATATAGTTAACATAACAAATACTTGCATTTACACTTACCAATATTTGTTTGATATAGGTTGATTTTTAATAAGCAATTCAATGAATTAATATAAAGTTTATTTAAGAAAAGTAACGCGAACTGCAGAAAAGGTAATGATACTTTAGGGGGGTTTGTTAGATAGTTGACAGAGTATTTAAAATATTTTCAAATCTTCATAAATAAAAAGACCAATGATTTTTTTGGGGACGATATAATTTATTTTATTCTCTTGGCTCTTATTACAAGTAAGCAAGAAACAATCCTTGGTTAAGTGATTACAAAGAGATTAATGATATTATCAAATAAAAGATATCAGCTAAAAAGCAACTCTGTTTTTTTATGGGTTTTTTTAAAACTTTCAAAAAATTACAATCTTATTAAATTTAGGTGTTTTGAATCCGTTGCCTCTTCTCCAACAGTGATATACAGCATTAAATATAATCGGATAGCGAAAACTAATTTTTGTAATTCCGGTTTTTCTTTTTTCTCTCCCTCTCCCAAATAGTACTGATTGATGTATGTTGTGTTTACATGTAGAATTATAAAATTGTAAGATAATAATAACACCAGAAAAATCTGTCATTTTTGGCTTAGAATTTCTCTCTGTAAACCATATACTTTTACAATAACTCTTCCTTTACCTTTTTAGAAGCCGAAACCCTCTTACTTGTATATCATCAAACTGTACAAAAACAAAAACGGAACTCGCTTCATATATTTTATCTGTTCGTAATCTATTTGAAGTTCTAAAAGACAGACTGCAAAAACAAACACAATGAATTCTATGCCATCTTCATCAGCATACCACAAAACGGATTAGGCGGATAAAACTACTATAGAACATATCCTTAATGTCAATTAAATTTGAGTATTCATAATTCGTATGTTGTGCTTCTTCGAAGCTTTTCCATGAATAGCCATTGTTATAAGTAAGTTTTTTTAAAAAGAAAACATCTTTTGAATTTTGAGACAATGTACATTTTTTTTTTGCTCTGTTTCTTTCGATTAGTATTATAAGAATACTAAATGTTTCTATATCTGTGTTTCTTTATTTTCTGATGACATGCATGATGATAGGAATATATTGTGTCTACCAACGCATATGAATATAATAATTAAAAAAATGTTATAACAGGATTTTCAGAACGAGGCATTTGGTTAAAGATTAAAAGTCAAAAAGTAATTTTAAGTTTTTGTAAATATTAAAGTCGGAAAATTCTGCAATACCATTGCAATGGTGTGCTTTATTCAACAACATGTAATCCCAATCTTTAATTTATTTCCTGTACTATAGGGTAAACTGTGTGTACTTCGAAATAAGGCAAACTATTTCTATTGAGTTCATTAAATGTAAAATAAAAAAAAAACTTTTAAACCTAACTTATGCTAGACTAAAGCACAGGTTATTTCTGCATCCATTTTTACTTCTTCACAAAAAAACCTTTGTGCCTAAATATATTCATTCACAAGAATAAAAAAAATGTATAGAGTTATTCGCTAAAACGAATTCCCTCCACGAAGACAGGTTGAAAGTCACAGTCAAAATTAGAAGTTTACCTGGATTTCGCATTGGAAACGAATTAAAAGTACCCGGATGATAATGGTTAAAAGGAGAAGTGCGTACAATGCCTGTCTAATCCCCCGCACATAGTTTAAACGACTTATGGACATCTCCTATATAAAAAACCGTATTTGAACCTGAATACTCTAATATTAATATAGAACTTCATTACCTGATCATTAACAAACATACATTTATACTGTATACTTTTCTCCTTAGTTTCATTTCTATGTTTATTTTCTTTAAATTACAACGTGGTCTCAAACAATCTCTGACTGTGCTAGCGCTATTGTTCATCTGACATTATTTGGACTGGACAAGAACATTATGTTTTGGATTTTTTTCGTTATCTGACAGGTTTAAAATATTTTCCAAAATAAATCTATTGTATAAATTTTTTTTTTAAAAGGTTTACCTAAAAGGAAGCAAAAGCGCAGAAATTAAAAAAAGAAAAGAAAATGACCACTATGATTCGAACTCCCTCTCAGCCGAGATGCACTGTCTACAGTCCTCCGCCTATCACACTGAGCTACATTGACACATATTAATCTCTGTGAAAAACTTTAATAGTTTGACAATTATAAATAAAGTTTTAAGTTTTTGTGAAAACCACGAGATTTTACCCATAATGGGTCTAGACTCGACTTTAATAAACCAATAATAAACAAGAGTGAAAACTTGCCCTTTTATCAAAGGTACTTTTAGGATGGAGTCAAGACCCATTCATACCAAAAATGTACAACATAGCACAGTAACTGGTCAAGATTTATGCATAAAACGTCGTGTGGTCTAATTTATAAACTTATATCTCTTGTGTTTACAGAATGAAGGCACGTTATTGATATGAATCGTTAAATTTATAATATAAACAATGTATACAAGCCAAAAATTAATATCTCAGCAACATTTGATTAAATTCTTTTTATTGCTCCAGGATGGGGGATATATATCGCCTTGTGCGCCCCTGTCCTTTTTTTCCATTACAGGCGTATTTATCAATACCCAGTAGAGGGGACATGTAAATGAATAAATCTTAAATTATTGTCTTGATATCGTTTTTAAATAAAAGAAATTTATGAATAATGAAATATAAGCAACGATTAATGCAAAAATAGAATACAGTTTATCGTTTGACCAAGTATTTGAGGCTTTAAGATTATAGTAGCACCGCTTCTGGAGTACTTCAAGGATCCCTTTTGGTCCACGTTTACTCTAGTTGATTTATATCTGAAAGCTTAGTATCTTTGTAGAGAGTGCTTGTTGGTAAACCCTTCAGTATAAATTTCAATAAGTCAGTTTTAAATAATAGCTTTTCATTTGAAATGGTTAAAGGGTGAAAGAAAACCAACATTACCAGTTATGCCAATTTTTTAGAGACCCTGTTAAATTATTCTTGAAATTGTGTCCAACGTCATCACAGGTGTACCGTGCATAATGCACGCGCAGTGATGATTTTTTTCTTCGATATTTTGATAAGTAAATGTGACCATAGGGTCCTTACCACGTATTGACAACATAACAGCCGGTTTGGTAACAACAAACAATAATACTTTTATTAAAGAATACAATCAACAGCGGGTAGATTCTCTAGGAATCCTTGTCATCACAATCGTCCACTTTCTCATTAATGACGTCATCCACTGCGTCATCTATTGCATCATCACTGTCAGAACTACCAATATCATTGCTCACTGGTTCTTCTACGAGAGGTTCCGAACTTTTATCGTCCGTGTTCGATTTCTCTTTCGTCTGTTGTGCGTGTCGCCATTTCATTCTTCGGTTTTGAAACCAAACTTTGACCTATATAAACGAATAGTTTATTGTGAAGATCAGAATAAAAAAAATCTCGAGTGTTGTTTATAGTTGAAAATTTAGTAAGCGTTTGTTTTTTTGTTTTTTTATTAGCAATGAATAAAATTTTGGTAAACAACTATCACATTGGCATTCATTCCCAGGCATTACATGGTCACGCATACTTTTGAATGTTACTTATCTATTTGTAATAGAAAAAAAAATACTTGTTTTGTTAATAAATATAAGAGCGGTTTTGGCATATGGTCGTAGAAAACAATTTACGCTTTATTTTAAGATATTCATCTACAGCTTTAATGAAAATTGTGATAAACATTTTAACATGTTTTTAAAATATACATTAAAATATTAAGTTTTTTAGTTACTAGGATTGTTAAATGCAAATAACCCCAAACACCTACTATATTGTACTGAAATGTACAGTCGTAAATATGGTTTAATAAAATACTATAGTAAATTTTTCCATGTAAAATATAGTCATATATTTTTTGATAAAATGCTGGTTATTTTCAACTATTTATTTATTATAAAGTGAAAAAAGAAAATTATCGTTTGTAAAACGGAACAACTATTTGTTAATGTATCCTGCTCTAACTCTGGCTCTGTACAATATTCAGAGACACATTTGTAAACCAAGCACTTATTTAAAACGTCAATCAATAAAGGTTTTAATCAAGAAACTGTGTATTATTTAACTTTATTATGTAAATAATTTTTTGGATACGTATGTATGTTGATAATGGAATGATAGCAGTACAGGATTCAGATAGGAACATTGAATTTATCAAAAGATTTATTTTATGATATTCCAAAAATATGCAACTACCTCTAGAATTTATTTGAAAAAAAAGTAATTAAAAAATACAAGTTAATCTTTTTATTTTAAGAAACATGTATTTTTTGCTTTACATTCACAAACTGCAAATTTAAATTGCTTTTTGTTTAAGTTTTTAACTGTATCTTATTCCTCGAGATTTTGCGAGCATGTTGTATCATCTTTATCACTGGAAACATGTACATACAGAACACAGAACAGAAAACATGGATCTCTGATCACCCAGTGTCCCTAGTAACTTGATGCACCCATTTTCTCATTAAGTTCAGAGCCGTACATACCCATTTTTTTTTTTATCAAAATTGAATTTGAATTTAAAAGCTAATTACTTTTCCTTTTTTTCAGTTTGTCATTTAATTTTGTTTCAAGAGAAAAAAAAAACAAAGAAAGAAAAAACAAATAGAATTTTAAGAAAATAATTAATTTTAAAAAAAAAAGGAATAAAAAAATGAAAATTAAATAATTAACAGTCGATCCATTAGAAACAAAAATTTATCCTAACCTGTGCATCAGTAAGACCCAACATGGCGGCCAGTTGTCGTCTGTCTGGTTTTGTGACGTATTTTTGGACCTCGAATCTCTTCTCCAGTCCCTTCCGCTGGAGATTTGAAAACACCGCACGTGACCAAGACCGTTTCCTCTTGGAGTGGTGTCCCAAACTGACGTCATCATTGAGGATTGAGTAGGGCCCTAAAATGATGAGTTAAATTCTTAACTTTTTATCAAATATGCATATTTATTAAAATTTTTTGAACAACGGTCTCTGATTTTTTTTAGGTGAATTAAACAAAAATATTTACACTAATTCATTTCGTCGTCTGTAATTATTTCATGACTTTTTCAGTATTGTATTTAATTTACCATTGTAATAATCTTGCTACTATTTTAAGCTGATTTGTATTTATTTATATTTATTTTAAGACAATCTTTAATTTAGCCTTTAAAAGTTCGTTTTTCATTGCGTTTTAAAAAACTCCCCAGAACCTCAGATATTCATAATTTAATATACATTTTTATTTCCCATCGCCCCAGAGAAACGAAGTTTATCAGAAGTCATAAATAAACATTTATTTCATCACCCCATTAACCGTGCATTATCGGAATACCTCTTAGATCTCGTGATCTGCGAGATTGAAAACAGCACTACATGCTTAATCTTAATATTGATCGGCGGATAATCCTCTACAATATAACCAAGTCCACGTCCTAACATTAACTCATTCACAATGCAAGGAAAAAATTAAATATATTGATTAATTGAAAGAATTCTTTGGTCAATTGTTTGAAATTAATCGAAATCATTCTAAAAATTGATAATAAAAAACTTCTTTCATATTTCTAATATAGTTATTATAATTTGTTGTAAAAATAAAAGCAAATCTAAATTTATTTAATTGAACTACGACAAATGAATCATTAACATGTCTAAATAATTTTAGTTCAACTTTTGTTTACAACATTTAAACATTAAAATTTTACTAATTGTTAAATCTGCAGACAAAAAGACAATAAATGTTTTAAAAAATTGCCAAAAATATTTTCAAAATTATTACATATTTACCTATATTAGTTATTAATGATTCAATATTGGTATAATTATTGAAACAGGTATATTTGAGGTGAGATGTGGACACACCTCCCCTACCTGGCAGTGAGTCGAGGCCCGAGGACGAGGCTAAAGAGTAGTGGGGGGTGGGGAGGCTGGGTAGGAGTCCCTGAGACGTGAACATCCCGCCCCGGGGGTAGAAGGGAATGCTCTGACTCTCACACCCACAAGAACCGCCCCCGGGATATCGAGCCAGCATCTTGTCGTCTGAAAAAGGAAAAAAAATTGATCAAGACTAAGAAAAAATACAAACATCAAATTGGTGGATTTACAATTCATTAATAGAAAATTAATCAGGAAACAATACCACTTAATTAATTGCATACAACTGCGGTTTATTTTCAATAGAATTATTAACACTCACCCTTTTCGTCGGACTTCTTTCCGAATTCCTCCGACAAGATAGCACTAATTCCAAACTTGAGTTGTTTAGGGGGTCTTTGTTCACTACTTCTAGGGGAATCGGACACAAAACTATGGACTCGCTTAGAAGTACAGAAGGCCTGGAGAGGCCCCAGGGCCGACTGGGTCCGACACCCCGCCCCACCCGGCGAGGGATCGGTCAGTTTGTACATGGGAAAAGAAAGTGGAGGATTCTGAACGTCCAAAATGTCGGAGATCCGAAATGAGGGATTCTTCCGTGACACAGCAGCCAGGGAGGTGTTGAGATGGGGAAAGGCCCAGATTGCCCCGGGGTAGGGGGATAAAAACGCGCCAGTGGAGAACATTGTCACACACGGGCTCGGTCCTAGGTCCAGGCAAAGAAACGTGACGCTGACAACATCGGAACGTAATTCCCAGCGGCCACAGAGGATCTCATGTAATGTGAACAAGGGTCAGGATGCTGCTTAAACGGTGTTTAAATATTAGGATTTTTCGGTATTCTGAGAAAATAGAAAGTTAGAAAGCTGTTTATCTCGTCAAACGAACGAGATAATATCGGCGATATGATTGGTTCATCGTGTGTGTTAATGACACAACTGGGGCTTAATTCAACCAATGATATGCAAGCATGAAGGGAGATAAGAAAAACCACCCAAAACGACTTTTTCAATGGAGATTTTAACAAAAAACCGCACTCCAGATGTATAATATCTGCAGATGTATCGAGAGTTTTTAAACAGAATAAATTTTTTAATTCATTTTATTGATGACATAATCATGGTTTGAATGAATGGATTTTGCAGTGAATTCATAGAGCGCAGATAAAAACCGGAAAAATGTGGAAATACGATCAAAGTGCAATTAAATCATTCACTAATGAACCGTTTTGTTTCACTAAAATAGACACCAAAGAAAAATAGATCGTTTTATAATTTTTACAATTGTGTAGCAATTTATAACTTTTTAGCGGTATAAAATAATTTCGTTAACTTTTAAGTTAAAGTCGGGGAAAGTTGGCGCACGTGCGGGAGAAAGCCAAACATGTCTCTGCGCTCCGCCGATAAAAATGTCACTATTCTTTCCTTCGCAGCCCCGGCGATAAAGAACTACATCAGAATCTGGGAGGATTATCACCGAGGTAGATACAGAACTTATCATTACATACAACTTGAATCCCATGCCTCATTTCCACCCCACCGCAGACTGAGGACCCGGCGAGAGAGGCAAGAAAACATGTTCCTATCCAACGTCACCGTAAAAACGCAAGTCTCGTCAAATCTCCTACAGAGAAGAGAAGATAGCGAGATTTTATGCTCTTTTTCGGAATTTTTAGAGTGAAAGTTGTTCTTATATTTTAATTATAAACCAAACAATAATAAGAAAATTTCATTCGAGATATTCATTGTCATGCAGTATCAAAATGATTATATACATTTTTTTATATAAAAAAAATAATAATACACAAAATGTCGTAAAGAAAATAGAGAAACTTAAAAAAATCTTAATTTACTGTAAGTATGATACATTACAAAAAATGATTTGTACAAATTATTATTCTATATACATTTCCTTTAATACTATTTGACGTAAAAGTAATAGCCCAGAACAAATTCTAATAATAATATTTTTCAAGCTTAAAAGAAATTTTACATAATGAATTTATTGTAAAATATAAGAACTTTATGCCAATATATAAAATCAAATACTGTGTCATGTTTAAAATATCACCGTTTCAGATATATTTTCTTGATCAATTTAGATCGAAATTGAACAATTGATTACACAGAACGGTATTTCCCCCAGTACTATGTGCCCTGTACTGTTATGGTCCACAAAGTTTCTCTTTCTGTCTAAGGGGGCTGGATGGTCAACAAAATTAACCATCAGATCTGCCTTAAAATTTTCTAAATGATTTGTTAAGCTTTACACTGTTATTTAGTAAAGAAAATTTCCAAAAAATTTGAATTTCAAAGTTTGAATGTTTTCATATATCTTTATACAGAGCTCTTCTTCATAAGGAGATTTATATAGTCTAAAAATGGCCACGACCATCCAGCCCTCTTAATCAAAGGACTACTAGCATATATACAGCATGGGTTAAAGTGATCAAAAATCTACTTCATGTAAGGTTTACTCTGCACAGATACAGGATAGAAGTTTCATTTTAAGTCCAGATTCACTCAATTAAGCGCAATCTTAAAAATAGGACATCATTATTTTTTTTAAAACAGTTTTGCATAAAATTTCTTATACAAGCAATTATAAAACATGAAACACAAGCTTGAGCAGTATATAATATTTTATTTTCACCAAAGATGCAATTATATATCCAAAGTCAATTATTGACAGACAGAACTCGCATGTTCAGATTATTCCACAGAAAAAAAGGTCAAGAAAAATAAACAGTTTCGTCTCATTTTCAATGTATTGCACTCACAGTATTGTCATATTGTAAATTTTGAATTTACTGGGTGGGTGTAAATACAAAATTTAAAATACGACAACGTTGTCATAATGAAAATTTTGTATTTACATAGTACCACCTCGTTATTTTAAAATTTACAATATGACAGCATTATTTTTGTCATAGCATGCAATTGCGTGCAAATAAATGAGACAAATGGATAAAAAATCAAATCTTATGTCAAACTTTTACATAATATTGACTCAAAATAACATATCCAAAGCAAATCCTAAAAATGTTGATTCCCGTGGGTCAAACTGTGGTCATTTCATTGGTTTGTTGATTCACGTGGGTCAAACTGTGGTCATTTCATTGGTTTGTTGATTCACGTGGGTCAAACTGTGGTCATTTCATTGGTTTGTACAGCAGCTAATTTGTTTATGATACAAATTTATTGTTTATGATACAAATTTATTGTTTTCTGATTTGTCCATGTAATAAAAAAAATCAAAAACAGTCACACTCCAAAACTCCAAAATCCCTTTTTTAATGCTTTAAATTTTTTCGGGGGGGGTGTGAACGGGTTTCATTTTTACAAATCCTGATTGATAAAATTTTCAAGGTTTTATCTTTCTTTTTTACAATTTGTTTCTTGTTTTTTTTCAGTTTAATGTTTTTAAATCAAACAGAAATTAATTCCTGTTTCGTCTCCACTTTTGGATGGATCTATGTTTTGTTATTTCCTTCCTTACGTCTTTTTATTCTGAAATCGTTTTGCTGTTGCCCCGATAAAGTCTAATTAAGTCAATAAGTAAGTATTTGTAAAAAAAAAATGTATAATTCTTTTCGTGAACATAATAATAGGTTTTCCAAGTTCGTATACTTGTTTATATGTTAAGAAGCAATTTTATTCAATACATGTACACATATATATGTTCATCAACTTAGTTGTATATTCTTAAATTAAAAGGGCTCGATGGTTGTGGCCATATTTAGACTATATGAATCTCCTTAAGAAGAAGAGCTCTATATAAAGATATAGGAAAGTATTCAAATTTTAAAGCTAAAATATGTGTAATTTTTCTTTACCAAATAAAAGTTTATAGCTTAGTTTCTAAAAAATTAAGGTAGATGTGATGGTTAGTTTGTTGACCACCCAGCCTCCTTAAGGTAGATCTGATGATTAGTTTGTTGACTACCCAGCCTCCTTAATAAACGAACGAACTAATAAATATAAGAAAATGATGGCATTATACTTAATACTGATAAATACAAGAAAATGATGACATTATACTTAAGGTGGTATGGGACATCTGTCGATATTAAAGTGGATTAAAGTACACCATAATTAAAATTCTTTCATCGGTGTAGAATTTTCAAATTTTACAATATTTATCCAAAAAATTGCTTTAAAAAATATTTGGAGAGTTAAAAATTGTAAAAACCCCAGCGGGATTCGAACTCATGACTTACAGATTCGTAGTGAACCCTCGAACCCACTGTGATACGCTGTTAGGTGACAATAACGGGAAAGAAACTACTTATATAATTACACTTGGTTTTGTTGTTTATTTCGATAAACAATACGTCACAACATGGAAGTGTCCCATACCACCTTAATACTGGTAAATATAAGAAAATGATAACATTATACTCAATATCAAATATACAATTTTAATTGGAAAAATTTCTCAGTTTGATTTCGATTTTCAATTTGACACCGGCAATAAATAAAAGTGTATTGTTGGTTTCTAGATTATGCCTTGAAATGATTAATAGTGTATAAAAAAAAAAGGCACACTGTATGTTTCATTATTTGATTGACATTTTGGCATAAATTATCTTTCTTAATACAAAGTTGATGAGGCTATTGAGTATATGTGTACTCAGTATGCCAACCACACAGAGAAACGTAAAGAATTTAATTCATAATAAGTGATTCTTAAAATCAGCTATACAGTAATTGAAATGGATTAATACGAGCAGCATTCTTACAGAATACATTAATTTAGATGATTTTAATTATGAACGATATTCTTACAAAGGTATACGGTTTAAATGGATTAATATAAACAGCTATAAAACGATATGTGATAAAACTGATGATGTAATCTTTATAAGCGTTATCGCAGCCAAATCCCACAGCTAGAATACCAAGAAACAGAAGTGATTGAAAACACTTGGAGATTGAATCGTCTTGATCATGCTTACTGGTAAATAACTGTGTGACAATGACAAGAAAAGGGTAAAGCGATCACAGAATATCAGAGTGGGGTTTATTCCTTATCCTGTAATCAAAAGCCAAAATGAGGGAAGTTGTGAAAAATGGAACTAAGTTTTACACAGAACAGTGTCGAAGCATTCGCGGCAAGACGACTTTGAAACCTTTGAAATGTAAACACTTTCCTTTCAAACCCAGCTTCTGTAACAAGCAATAAAAGTATTTTCTTCTTATTGTTATTTATCAAATAGTTTACGGCCCATCTGTCACGGCTAGAGTAAACACGGGCGGGATGAGACGCCGAGCCCGATCGGATAAGCCTGCTGTCATTACCAGCCATTACTGATGAATTATTTATACTACCGCAATCACAAGTGAAATGAATACATTGGGGAGTAGAACGCTTGTCCGTGTGTGTCAACACCCGCTACATATGGTTCTGGGGGAGGGACCGTCTCAGAAGTTCCTAGCTCAGTCTGTGGAACGTCCGTCGTCACCGCTCGGAAATGATTAAGAGAGATATCAAGTATTGGAATCTTTTCCAACCAAGCAGGCACCGTTTTATGTAAAATCATGCGGGAAAACCTATATCTTACAAGGAAAGAATTTTAAGCACTTAGCAAATAATCAACCGAGATTCAACTCTAACCCCAATATCGAGAACGAAACCCTGAACATTTGCCGTTAAGGAGGCTGGATGGTCAACAAATTACCCGTCAAATCTACCTTAAAACTTTAAATATGATATTTTTTGTCATAAACTATAACTTATAATTTAGTGAAGAGAAAATTTAA
>WFKH01006014.1:64848148-64855648 GCA_016163765.1 Magallana hongkongensis | reverse complement strand
AAGAGTGTGTACCAAATGTGGAATAGCTTATGTACCATACGCTCCAATAATATAAGCGTATGAACCCCAGCTACATGTAGTACCAAACAATCAAATATAAAAAGCATGTGTACGTGAGTTATAACAGCCTTTGTAGCAAACGTTCCGATAGAATTAGCGTGTGTACTACGGCTGGAATGGCCTATTTACCATATATGTTTGAATTAAATAATCGTATGTACCACTGCTATAGTAGCTTATTACCGCGGCACGTTCCAATATAATTAGCGAACATACCGATGTTAGGATTATATATACACAGTGTAAGGTTGTTTAAGGACCCACGCCGGGTTGACTTTCTAACTTGACGGGTGATGCTGGTGAGGGCTGAGAGTAGCATGGAATGGAAGGGTTTATAGACTTATTACTATCGGGCTCGTGATGTAAGAAGACTCTCGGTGTCAATGCTGTTTACGTCTCGCCAAAAACTCTCACTTCTAGCGGCAGATAACGCACCTGCACAGATCCACATACAATTTAATTAGCCACCAACTACCCCATTAAAACGACAGGCCGCGGTTTTATCCCCCTCTACATCAATCATTCCTGCTAGTAGATCCCCACTTGAGCAACAAAGAGCTGTGTTACTTCACACGTTAGCGCATATTTCTTCTCATTTAAATTTCTAAAATTGTTCACTTTTTATTGCCGGCATCGATGCTAAGTCAGATTTCTTCAAGTTGACAGATGAACTGGAAAATGACTTTACATACACATCAAATGGGGAGATAAAAGCGTCTTTCCCTGACGACCCCGCTAGTTAGGCTTACCAGTCTGATTACTACCGATATATCCATCTGACTACTCCCCGGGCGAGACTAAAAGGAGGAAAATTGCGAATGACATTAGTGGGTGTCTCAGGATGCAACGCGCCCGTTTCTGTAATATTACAGTTGACGTCAATTTTCATTCTAATCATTGCATGTTTTGTGGTTTTATATAAAACTTCTCAATATTTTGTTTATTTTAATTACCTTCCCCTTTGAGTTGGTTTTTGTTTAGGCGTCGGAACAATGTCAACGTTGGGGTAGCGAAATCGAGCGATCTGTGTTTGGACGGGGACTTTATCCTGAAAAATACTGCAGAAATTTGTTTTTACATATTTTGAAAAATATTTGTTTACTTTTTTTTACAACAATCATAAAAATTATTAATTTACATCATTTTATACAGGCAAGTTGAATTATTATTAAAGGAGAACTGATTTTATATATACATTGTCACATGTGTACATAATTAAAATACTTATTCACTGTCGATAAATATTTTCAGTCGTGGCATAAACAACAAAAACCAGAGTACGAACAGGTTGTTGTAATTCATATTAGATTAAATCGTATTTGTTTTAGATTAAAATTTTATATCTGAATTTCTGACAGAATTTTGTTGGATTTTACGCGAAAAATAACCCTACAGCATATTGGTGATTTTTGCCATTTACGGTATGTTTAACTTATTTCATTGTGAGTGACGTACATAATTCAAAGCTCTGAAAATGGAGGTAGTTTCATTTGCAATAAAAAAAAATTTAACATTACAAAATAAGAAATAAATAAACAGCCAGCATAACTTACAAAGAACCACGATTTTAAATAGAAGCTACTTTATACATCCAGTAAACAAATGTTTGGTGTGTTGTGCCGCTATAAATACCATAATTTACACCCAATTTTATGGATTTTTTTTAAATTAAGCAATACCAAATATACTTATCTTTTTCTACAAAATTTTTTATTCCTTATTCGAACTATATTGAAATTCAAGAATGTAAAATGTAACATTAAAAAAAAAATCAATGTACACTAAGTCGATTAGACGACACCTTCCAACAACGAAATCCCTGCTGTATTGAACACAATTATGAAAACCTACTGCTGTTTTAAAAACCCACTGCGTTATATAGTTCATTGTTAGGATGAATTTTACATCAAACATTTTATCTTCAAATTACCTATTGTTAAAGAAAAGAGAAAATATTAAGAAACAGTTGTGCATCTCAAGGTCAACATTTCTCTGTAATAATTCATGTAGAAATTCAACTGCCAAAAGTTGAAATTTATATTTTAATGCAAACATTCGAAAGAATAGAAATACAGCGAGAATTATCCCTCTTTGCAGAGAGGCATGGTACCTTAATAGGAATTAATACATTTATTTAAACAGTACAATATAACAATTTTCATGTACATAGAAAAAATCAATTCAATTATTTAGGCAAATGTGGAACATAGCTTCATTTATAATTTACGGTGGGAACACTTGTCCGCAGTTAACAAAGAATATTTTAAAAAGTTGTTAAAATCAAAAAAATATATATACAAAGAAAATCTAAACACGAGTGTCGAAAAACATCTTTAATGTTTATATGTAACAGTATACTGTTAACATCTTTGGTTTAGAAAATGGATCTAGCCTGTAGCGCTTGTTAGTTAATTAACTCTTGTCTTTAAAAATACATTGTATATATTAATATATGGAAGAAAAGTGTTTATGTTTAACTAAAATAAAATTACAATGATAGAGAGAATCGGTGTGAATCACACGTGGGTGATAAAATATATACAAATATTTAATACGAAATTAAAATAATTATACACATTAAAAGGATTTCTAAATATGGAATGTTGTCACCAAGTACAACCTTAGCTTCGAGGGACTGTGGTTTAACTATCAATTTAGCATTAAAATTGCATTTGCATAACTTGTAATATATCAAATCTCCAGTTGAAAGCATGAAGATTTCTATCACTAATGTTAAAACACTATAAGAGTCTGGAAATCAGAACAAACACCAGACCAAGTAGCGTGGTATCCTGGACAATCGAATGCCCAGATGAACTCCAATCCGAGTGGGCTATGATGCTGGGGTCACGGGAGTGCCTAATCATACTCCCCGAAACTTTCCCCATCAGCATTTCTCTGTCCGCTGTAGGTTTATTTACCTCCCCTGCATTTACAGACTCTGTCACTACCATAGATGTCAGTGGGGTTACGAACTGATATGCCAGCGACATGTTGAGCGCCATTTCGCGGTAAATAGCTTTCTGCTCTAGATTTTCCTCCACTAGCTCCATTCTTAACAGTTCCTTGATTCTTGAGAATGCCCAGTATCGCTCGGCGAAGTCTGATGTCACCCGCGGCCCGTCCAGCAGGTACTCTGGGGTGGCGGTAAAATCAAGGCGACCGGAAGTGGATCCTGTATAACCTTCGGCAGTCACCGTGGCCTGCCAATCGGAAGGGGCGTTGTTCCGAAGCCTCCCTGCAACTACTAACTCTGTGCCCTGGAAATATTGCGGGAAAGCTGTCTGAGTGACCTCACCGGACGCAATGACGGTCGGGGTGTAGTCTATCTGGACATCCACCAGGAGCGGGGTGGAGATCTCCGCGTAGAATGTCTCTAGCTGATCACTGGCGTCAGATTCTTCATAAATTCTCCGAGCAAACCCTCCGTTCTCATAAGCCAGCGCTTCAAGAAAAGCCATGTCCACATTATAACCAAAGCCTAAGGCAAAGATGGACGCTAGCCCTTCATTTCTGGTTTTTACGTTCCGCCGAATCTGTGTGGGTTCAAGGACCCCTGCCGTTGGGTGTCCATCTGTAAGAAACACAACGACCCTCCCTCTACCATCTTCTCTTTCGCTCAAACCTCTCAGGAGATCAACCGCGTCAATGAGGGCAGAGTTGATATTGGTGCTGCCTCTCGCAACCAGAGTCTCATCAGCATACCTTCGAGCAACCTCAATGTTGCTGACCGTTGCTCTTTCTGGGGATTTCTTCCACAGAGTTATTCTGTCGTCAAAGAGCAAGATATTGAAGTAATCGTAGTCTCGTAGCTTTCCGAGAATCACATGCATAACTTCGCGGACTTTCTCTATCTTAAACCCACTCATGGAACCGCTGATATCAATCACAAAGATTATATTTTTTGGAAGGATTTGAAGGCCGCTTGGGGAGAAATAATGGACGAAATAATCATTTTGAACCAAAACAATGCCGCCATCATTCTGATGGTCGACGTCATAAGCGACGACGAAGTCCCCCACGATCCCCGTGTCCGCGTTGTATCGCTGCTGCTGCTCCACGGTTGGCCGATACTCTACCACCCTCTGCTTGGGTGCGGCCTTCACGGTCACTGCCTGGGAGGAGCTTTCTAGAGCCTCGGTCTGGTTAGGGAGGGAGTAACTCAGACCGTGTATGTCCTGGGGCTCCTCTATGATGCACGTCAGGGACAGGTTTCGGACCACCTGTTTGGGCTCCACGTGGAATATCTGTCGATAGAAACCAAGTCTTCTCTTGATAACCTCCTGATAGTTTAGTTCAAACTTGGCCGAAGAGTTGCCCGCTACGTTCATGTATACGGCGAAGTTGTCCATGTCCCGCCCGGGGTTGGACGGCGTCTGACTGACCTTTCCAGTGGAAGTCCCGGAATCTTTGGCCTGGTCGTATGCTTTGTCGGCGGCCGACTTTTCCTGTACAATGCCGCGCAGTGTGGTGTTCCCCGTGGTCATCAGGAACCCGGTGATAAAACCGGAAGTCGGGACCTGCACAGCAAACATAAACTCCCGACCCCTGCTCTGTGTGTTGATTACCTCCGCGGTCACTGTTACTTTACTGAAACGAGCGTACGTTTTGGCGACAATGGCTAAATCGGTTATTTCAAGAACCGCATTTATATTTGATTCACTGAACGCACAACGCAAATTAATTAAAAGAAGGAATAGGGAATTCCAACGGCACATGTTGAAAATATTTTATCTACGCATCAAGTCACCGACAATGTAAATTAGACAAACCCTAGCTGGTCTTCGTACTTTCGATTTCAAAGTCTCAGCAAAAACGTTCATATTTTCAAGTCCTGAGGAATGTCAGCGATCACTTTGTACGCTGTTTCAATCTGGTCGAGATAAATTTACATTACACAAGTCTTTATCCTTGGCGCTCCTGTACACATCTATTCTTATTGTAATACCTTTATATAGTACCTTGTTTGTTTACCCATTGATTTTCTTTCTATAATGCGAAGAACCATTCGGGTTAACATTGTAGCTCCCGGATTAATCGGTAACGTTATAAGGCCCATGAATAAGACATTGTACGTGCAAATGTATTAGTTTTATCAAGGGACAAAAAACTAAATTTTAAAATTTTATCAGAATATGGAATAAAATATCATGTCGATAGGGTAACACATTAATTAACACGTGCGAGATGTTTCTTCTATCGTGGGGGAAACGTAGGTCTTAATGGGGCCCATTAGAACCTCATTAACATTGAAGGACGAGAGAACTTGTGTACAGGAATAATAAAAGATGTTTGCTGTAAGTGCGATTCCGTGCTAAATTAAGTCTCCCTTCAGCAGCCGATTAATCATCCGCTGATTTGATTGGTGGCTACGTTGACGGAACGCTGGCGAATGGCTACTGTCTGGTTCTCCGCCGTCCGCCGGCGTGGCTACCAGTTCTCGGGTCTGTCTAATGACAGGAAAAAGGCTGATAATGTTTACAGGATCCGCGACCGAGACTTACTCAACTTTTGGGATATTTCAAAGACGGGAAGAGAATCGGGCTGAATGATTTATGAACATCTGTGATAGCTCTCCAGTAAATGAGTTTACATTAAAGGAGTAAACAATCAGGGACGCACAAGAAGGGGCACCCAATCTTAGCAATAAAACAAAATATTAACCACGGAACAAGTCAACATGTATCAAAGATAGAGACTGTGTAATAAATTTCTGATAAGATATTTTATTTATTAATAAAATTGAAAGTTTACTCTCAAAACATGAGCCCGATTGAAACAACGTAATCAATTTCTGATATGATATTCTAAATGCTGGTTGAAATTAGCTTTACTCGAGCCCGATAATCAATGTGATATATTTCAGAGAACAAGGCTTTATTGAGATGAAATGGTTTTTACCCAACATGTTATACAATCAAAACTTTATACGAGTCAAAATAAAATTATACGCCTTTACAAAATATACTTTTTTTTATCCGAAATTTCAAAAATATTATACGTTTAATATACAACAATCCATAAAATGCATGAAATAAAATCAGGGCCTAAGCATATTAATCCATGTCATGTGTGCTCTATTTCTGTTAAATAAATTTTTCCTTAATCGTAAAAAAATTCTTCCGTTTCATGAGATTTCAGCCCTTTATAATATGAAGGCTGAAACAAATAAATCATAATATGCCAAAAATATATAAAAGATAACATTTAAAAAATGTTGCTCACACCTGATATATATTCTTTTCTCTTCTTTTTAAGAAAGAAATACTATCGTTAGCATGGCGATAGCATTTAAAATAAAACAAGGAAAATGCTTAAATGCTGATCTAAATGTTTATTTATCGCTAAAAAGTTTTGAAACCCAAAATAATTAAAGCACACGACTTGATGAATATTTGACCGCCCCAAACACAAAGCTCTTTTGATTCATTTGCCGAAACAAACAATGAACCGAAAAGAGAAGCTTTCGTGACGGTCAAGGTAAAATCAGGAACGTACATCAAACCAGTAACGTGCACGTACACCAAATCAGGAACGTGCACGTACAACTTTATCTCAGTAAAATCATAAGTGTGCATTTTCATCTTTATCTCAGTAAAATCATAAGTGTGCATTTTCATCTTTATCTCAGAAAAAAAACATCACGTGCAAGTACAACTTTATCTCAGTGAAATCATAAATGTCCATTTTCATCTTTATCTCAGAAAAAACATAACGTGCAACTACAACTTTATCTCAGTAAAATAAGGCGCTTACGTGTACTCTTCATCTCAGTAACAAGAGGCCAAGTGGCCTTAACGGTCACCTGAGTACCATAGCCCATACACAAAATTGTCGAGGAGTCTCATAAATGCATTTAATTGAGTTTCATAATGGATTAGAAGATTATAATAATGTAATGACATCCACCTCCCTGCCTGAAATCTTTTGGAAAGGACTCTTAACCCTATAGTTTGGCACAAGACTTGAGGCTCTTAACAGAGTGACATACTAGAGGTTCCCAGATTCCATTCAATTTATTTAACCCACATATGTTAATTTACAAAAGAGGTTTATATGTTTTCATAGATAAAACAAGGTAGCTTGTATACTACTTATTACTTTACTATTAACAAGTCTATTTGTTTATCTTAAAAAATTTAAAAACTGTTTTTGTTTCAAATGATAAAATACTTGCATAACTATTTTGATCATACATCTTCTTAATTACATTCTATTTAATGATTTATTACTAAATATGAACAAGCCAAGGAAGATAACTCCATTATGAAGAAGCAAGGGAAGATAACTCCATTAACTGTTATAATCATCTTCCCTGAACTCTTTTCAAATGCTTTCACAATATCTTATCAATAACTTTGATGGACAGCTTCATTATTTTTCTATATTCAATGATTAATTACTAAATATGAACAAGCTAAGGAAGATAACTCCATTAGG
>WFKH01006014.1:64807315-64848048 GCA_016163765.1 Magallana hongkongensis | reverse complement strand
CCCCCCCCCCCCCCTCCTTTCAACTCTTTCCAAATGCTCTCCAAATGCTAGTTCCTGAACCCTGACTTAGAGGTCATGAATTTCACAATTTAGGTAGAGTAGTTCATAACCATGCATTCAGTTTTTTGCCCACATGTGTGGGAGTAAAGATTTTTAAGATTTAATACATTTTTACTATATGGCCATATTGGCCCCACCCTAGGGCCTAAACCCCTGTCCCAGGGGTCATGAATTTCAAAATTTAGGTAGAAGACTTCATGGATATCATATCCATGCATTTACTTTTTCACAAATATATACGGGAGTATAGAAGAAGATTTTCTGAGATTTAATACATTTTTACTATATGGCCATATTGGCCCCACCCTAGGACCTAAACACCTGTCCCAGGGGTCATAAATTTCACAATTTAGTAGAAGACTTCATGGACATCATATCCATGCATTTACTTTTTAACAAATATATATGGGAGTAGAGAAGAAGATTTTCTAAAATTTAATACATTTTTACTATATGGCCATTTTGGCCCCACCCTTGAGCCTGAACCCCTGACCCAGGGACCATAAATTTCACAATTTTGGTAGAGGGCTTCATGGACATCATATCCATGCATTTAGTTTTTAACAAATATCAATGGGAGTAGAGAAGAAGATTTTCTAAGATTTAATACATTTTTACTATATGGCCATATTGGCCCCACCCTAGAGCCTGAACCCCTGACCCAGAGACCATAAATTTCACAATTTTGGTAAAGGGCTTCATCGACATCATAACCAGGTATTTAGTTTTTAACAAATATCTATGGGAGTAGAGAAGAAGATTTTCTAAGATTTAATACATTTTTACTATATGGCCATATTGGCCCCACCCTAGAGCCTGAACCCCTGACCCAGGGGCCATGAATTTCACAATTTGGTAGAGGGCTTCATGGACATTATAACCATGCAATCATTTTTTCCTCACATGTGTGGGAGTAGAGAAGAAGATTTTTGAAAATTTGGCTGTTTTTTGCATATTTGGCCCCACCTGTGGCACCCTGGGGGTGGTAGAGCCACCAATTTCGCAATTTACATTCCTCTTACCATAGAGATGTTTCACACCAAAAATGGAAACAATTGGCCTTGTAGTTTTTAAGAAGAAGTTAAAAATGTAAATTGTTAACGCACGACGACGGACGAAAACAGATAGCAATAGGTCACCTGAGTTTACTCAGATGACCTAAAAATAGGAACGTACATGTAAATCTTCATATCAGTAAACATCGAAACGTGCATGTACATTTAAATTCAGTAAAAACCAGAATGTGCAAGTACATCTTTATCTTAGTGAATCTTGAACGTGATTGAACATCTTTATCTCAGTAAATCTTGAACGTGATTGAACATTTTTTTCTCATGAAAATCATGAGCATATATGTTTATATTTATCTCAGTAAAACCGGAACTTGCATGTACATTTTAATCTCAGTAAAATACGGAACGTGATTGAACATCTTTATCTCAGTAAAATCAGGAGCTTGCATGTACAACAATTTTTTTTCAGTAAAATAAAAGTTTCGTGCAATAATATTTTCATTTCGGTTTAATCAGGAGGTAACACCAATGTATTAAAACGCAATGACATCATAGACGTGTATATATTTTTACATCTTAGAGAAAAGAGGAAGGTGGACCAATCAACCTCAGTAATTCTGGGAGCGTGTATTAATTTTCTAATCTTAGCGAAATGGGGAGCGTGCATCAATATGTCATTTTATAAACTTTGAATTTACCGGGTGGCAGTAAACAAGACAAAATTTACAACATGACAAATAAATCAATCTCAGTGAAATATTTACTTCTTAGTGAAATGAGGAACGCGTATCAATATATTTATCTCACTTGTGTGTATGGATGTCTCCATCTTAGCAATATCGGGAACGTGCATCGATATATCATTATTCATCTCAGTGAAATCAGAAGGTGTAAAACGTGCAAAGAAATATAAATGATATTTTTTCATATGAATTTAATAAATATCATGTTACAACATGCGAAAGTAAATCTCTATCCATTACATCAAAGGCCAGATATTGCAAACTGCAAAAGAACAACCTTTTAAACAATCAAACTCTCGGTGCACGTGAATCCAAATCTAATAAATACAGTGGATCTGGACTACATTTGTAAATTCTACTCACCTGCTCAATATTAATCGTCTTCTTTATGACTTATTGCCGCACATTTTCCTCATTCGAACTTGCAAATTCATGCAGAAATTTGAAACCCACTGTGTCTATTTGTCGTCAGGTGTTTTGTCGAGGCGTGTCACGAAAAAAGTGATATAAAAATAAATCTAATGCTGTAGATATGTATTGCCGATATTTTTTTTTTTAAAACGCAGGCTTTTATCTCACTTTATAAGCTGTTTAGCAATGTGCGACGGACACCCAGCACTACATACCGCCATTGTCGTCAGTCCCACACGTCCAACAACGCACGTTTGATTTGTTTTTATTGCAATATTCCGACGTCGTGCTTGTGGAATATTTTTGATATTTTTAATAAGAAATACATTTCCCGCTTAGTTACCATCGTAATTACCTTTCTCATCTCTACGTCACCAACTCACACGTTGTCTACCCTACTTTCAAGAACTGATTATACACTAACGAGAGGGATAGGGTAACTAGGGGTATAGTGTACAATAAGTATATACCATTGAGGGAGTCGGCAAGAAGAGCAAGGCTTGCTCGAGGGGGACTGGAATCTTGCTGACTTCCACAAAGGTATACTTTACATGTTTAATTATACCGACACAATGAAAAAAACCACTCATGATTTCATTCGGACTATTTCGGAACTTTATCTTAAAAAAAATTGCTAAGTGTTTCGAATAGAAGCGTATCGACGCACCATTTTGCAGGTAATCAGTCTACGGTGATTTTCAGGGAATCAGCAAAATATATCGGTTTACTCTTATACAGTGAAATATAATAAGGTATGATAATACATGTATAGGAACTATTGCTATGTCGGGTTGGGGTGGGTTGGGCGGTGCCACTTGTAACTAAAGATTACTAGCATTTCCATCTAGACTCAGGTCTATAAGTTTAACTTGCAACTTGTCTACATAGACAAAAACTGAAAAATTACCATGCAATCAATATGGAATACATTCAAACCACCCCTAACACTTGTTTCCCGAAAGAACGCCGATCACTTACCGACTATGAGGTTTATTCCGAAACGGAACACGAAACTGAGCCCCGGACCTACTACCTACACTAAAACAGATACACATGTAAATTAAGAAGTGACCAAATTTATTTAGAAATTTATCGCAAATTTAATACATTAAAACCTCATATAAATTCATATCGAACACGAAAACCAAGATCCTATTGTGTGTTTTATTGTTTGCGTTACCAATGGTCTGCATCCCATTACCAACAATGGATACTACATGAGCAGCAAGTTACATGTAAATAGATGTACGTAGAAAAATCAATAACAGCCTGGTTGTGGTAATTGGTTTCCCTATTCCTCTCACAACTGGTTCAAATTCCAACGTTGGTCATTTAGCTCCAATTGCTTCAAATTCTTGAGTTGACCATTGACATCCAAATGAAATTCATAGTTGACCTTTGACATCCAAATGAATTTCATAGTTGACCTTTGACTTCATTACTTCAAATTTTATAGTTGATCACAGATAAGGTATATATATATTTCTGTGCTGACTAAAACGTCAACGTCGGAGTTGACCATACCCGTCCATCTAGTTCAGATTTCAGAGTTTTATTTCAGCTGGCTTATTCATACTCGGGTACTGACAACCAAACAATGTTCTTCAATGACGGATGACCAATCTTTTCTGGTTCCATTTCATGTGGCTTGGAGTAGACAATGAAATAAATTTAATTAGTAATTAAATGTTTCTCCATTGCAGACTATCTCTATATCGTGATATATTCCCGGTTGACTGTTTTGTTTTTTCAAGATTCATCGTAAGTTTCTTTAATTGTTTAAGTATCCGGATTTTTCCCTCTCTTTTTTCGCTTAATAACTCAAGTTTGGGCAAAAGTATAAAAGTTACTCAAGCATCGAACTTATAATTCATGTAACCAAGGGCTTTAATGTGCCAACAGATTCGGATTCGAGCTCTCTACTCGAATGAGAGTGAAACTTTCGGTTTACCACCGCACGATGCAGAGAACGGACACTCAGAAGTAGTTCGGTTCAATGTCAAACGATTGATACATGTACATTGTATTCGGTACAGTGCTTGACATATGCCAGATAAAAAAAACATTCTTAGTTATATATCATTTACTCACGGTATATATTAAACATATATTAACTAATCTTTAATAAACATCATTCAAGCCTATGCATGGTGAATACAATACTGAATTGCCTTTTAATAAAACTCATAATCCCTCTATTATAAAAGTAATGGTTTTTTAAAGTTTTTCCGTCACGAAAATGTTTGTAATTATTCTGTAACAGTACAGGTGCATCCATTACTTAAATATACTCCTATATATACCTACGTATGATCTGGTATATCAACGCATTAAACGACCCTGGTAAAAGATGAATTTTTTTAATGAACTCTCGTATACCTTAATATGTATATTTTTACAAGCTATTACTTATTGGGGACGGAGTAATGACAATTCATTATGACCGTGCATCAATCGGTCAAAGACTCAAGATACATCACTCCTGTTGCGGAGAGTTGTCTCCCCGTTACATACTGACCTTTACTGCACAACATCCTTCCAACAGGAAAGATAACTCTCACTGAGATTTATAAAATAAATTGTTTACCAAACTTTTTGTCATCGCCCAGCAAATGTTTAAAGTATTTCCAAATTCTTTGGAAAGAACAGGGATGAATAGGACGGGAGGAAATGCCTGTGTTTTTGTTTAGCAAAATACAATTTTAAACATTTGAAAATTACTTATAATGAACAGCTTTATAACACTGTAAACACATACGGTCAATGGAAAATAAATATTGGACAAAGAAGACGCTTTAAACTGTTTGCGCATCAAGTCACGACACTTCGTCGCATTGTTCGATACACAAGTTTACAGACACTTTTTATGTACGATATGTTACAAAATAAAATATGAATGCAGAGTGAGTCATCGCGATCAGTCTTTGCTGATAATAAACTTTTTCATTCACTTTGACAAAAATAATGCCCGAAGTCTAGCTCATAAAAAATGCACAGAAGTCCTTGAAAATGAAATTAATTCATAATTATAGTATGCAAAGACCACTTTATATCGATTTGAACTTAATAACGCACCAACAGTCGATAATTTGACAAAAAGCATGTACTTCATTTATAAAGGATGTGTGAAAAATACAAGAAATTGTATATGGTGCTTCATTTTTGTTACTCCCTCTGGAAATCATCCCACATTCTTTATCGTCACAAAATAATTACATTTTTTTTTCAATTTTTAGGTATCTTATGAAGCTTGACGGTCTTCGCAATTTTCAGACTAATTTAATCTCCTTAAGAAGAAGAACTCTGTATAAAGATATAGAATTGTATAAAGATATACATGTATAATAATATCCAAATTTTAAAGCTAAGATATTTTGAATTTTTCTTTACTGAATAAAAGTTTATGGCTAAAAAAATCATATATCAAGTTAAGGTAGATCTGATGGTTACTTTTGTTGACCACCCAGCCTCCTTAAGGTAGATCTGATGGTTAGTTTGTTGACCACCCAGCCTCCTTAAGGTAGATCTGATGGTTAGTTTGTTGACCACCCAGCCTCCTTAAGGTAGATCGGATGGTTACTTTGTTGACCACCCAGCCTCCTTAAAGAAAAACAACCTTGTACTATAAACCTTGTACAGCATTAGCAAGTATTCTAACAAGAATTAAGGGATGGCAATTTGAGATTGAAATGCTTTATTTACGCGGTAGACAATGCAAATCGCATTAAGCGTTATTCCAAACTTGCTTCTCTGAAAACCGAATCGCGGTTTTAAAACGAAATCCGGCGTGAAAAATTAATACAGCAACTGGTAAAGCATCGAGACGTTTAATGTTCATTGTACGGATATTCTCAAATACACAAAACTTAGAGAGGTTGGGTGATAAAATTAGCTATCAGATACAAAGAAATTCTTATATGGTTTTAAGCCATAGATTTATTAAGTACAGAAAAAATCCAAATATTTCACGCTATGAAAAAAATTAAACTTAAATCTTTAAATATTTTCCTTTATCGCTCTCTTAAGCAAGGACTAACCATTCTGTATACAACATAACTTTGCTGTAGTTTTGTTATATATATTTTATCACGGTTTAACACCGTATTTAAATTTTCCATGAATCATTCATAAAATTTCAAATATTTATTAAAAACAAAGAAAGTGAAACATTTCTTAAAACTTAAAAGAGATCAGGTCATGAAATCATACAATGCAATTACTACAACTTTTTTTCCCTTCGCATCAATTACCAACACCTTTTTAAATAGAAACTAAACTCTATATATCTGCAGGGGCGTAGCTATGGTTTGTTTATTGTGGAAGCAAATTAAGGCAGGGTGTTTGGGGGCGAAGCCCTGGTGGGGGCTCAGGGGGCGAAGCCCCCGGAAGCTGGCGAGTTTTCAGCATTTCAGACACTTAATTTTGAGTATCCAGAAAAAGGAGTTTCATCAAAATAACCCCCGTTTTTAATATGTAAAATGCTTACTTCATTATCATCATAAAATTAACGATAAAGAAGAAAAAGTAGTGCCTGATTTATGATGAGATTAATTTAATTTTTATCTAATTAGTCTTGTGCTTTCTCTCTTACTGGTCTATAACATTTTTGTCTACAAAGATACTCTTATAATACAAAAAATAATTATATATTTAAACTTCAAGATTCCGTTAATTCTCGATAATCTATTCATAATCGTTGTCAACCTGTCACTCAGGTTATGGAATTGTATGCAAATAATAATAGAAAATATCAGACGAGCAATTTATTATTTTTTTATTTATTGAAAAAGAAAGGCAAGTCGTCTTTGCTTTTTTTTCAGCAAATTCGGAGATAACAGCTGCTACATTGACTTCGGTATCCCTGTAAATGTGTATAGTTGCTGAAGACGACATTCTTTGTCCCGTCATTGTTGAACTGAGCGACGCATGACGCTGAAACAGCGTTCTGCGCTTGCTGAAGTTACGGGCATAAATGCAAGCATTTCCAAACATTTGAAAATGTTTGGATAAAACAAAGCGACAAGCGAAACAATAAAATCAAACTTTGTAATTGAACGAGCGCAAGACCTGGCCTTTGCATCGCCCTGTTGTTCGAGATCTTCTATTTAAGAAGATACGACAACGTTGTATGCGGCAAAAAAGGTACTCAAAAGTTCTCTTATTTATATTAATTTATTTGTGTTCAATATTTGTAATGTTTTAAGTACTTAATTTTTTTTTATTTGCCTTTAAATTTTTTTTTACAAAACAATGTGGAAGCACGTGCTTCCGTGCTTCAATGAAAGCTACGCCACTGATCTGTACAATTATATCCAAAACTGTAAAGTAATCACCTAGCATGCATTAAACTGATTTAATTTTTTAAATTTAAATTAATTATTCCATTTAATTTTGCTAACAGGTATTTCTAATGTTCAGTCACATTTAAATATCTGCTGTCAAGCAATAAGCGAGATGCCGAAATCACACTTCTTTGTTACGTAAACAAAGTTCGAGTCATGTGTTTGTTTACAAATGCTGATTTTTTATGTGGAAGTTTATCATGAACATAGTTTAACATTTTCTAGAGTTAATTATTTCTGATTTTGTTTTAAATGTTTTCTCTACTCAGAAATATATATGTAAACAAAACAATGCACGAACCTTGTATATATAAATACATACAAAAATTGTGGGTTCTGTGTCTGGCTTTTTACTTAACATGATTAATTTAGGTTGACTATATAAAGTGGCCTGGTTTAGCATTGTATGCATCCAAAATAGAATTTTTAAGAAATATCATCTCCGGTGATGTAAAACACATGAAGTATGGGGTTTTCTTTCAAGCTTTATGTTCTAAATTCACACATACTGTATGTTTTCCCTGCCTTTCAATGCTACCTTACCATCATTGGTAGTGGCTGCAGAGAGAGGATTCGCCGTGACCATTTACTCCCAATGAATTCGGTATCAAATAGTATTCGTTATGTGTTAAAATGAAACAATTTTTTATGGGAAGGGTTTCCAATGCACAAAATAACGTCTCTTTTTCCCCCCCCCCCCCCCCCCCCCAGGAGAGAAGATTATTCCACATTACTTGCCAACTGAATGGACATACGTTTTTCTAGATCAACCACATTTATTGTACGTATAATTCAGACAAATTTATTTCGTCAACAATATATATAGTTTTTCATCTTTGAGCATGACTTGACAGAAATGTACACATTTCATAACGTTCCAATATAAGATACTTAGCGGTCTGTACGTGACACTCAGAAAGGATATTCTCTGATTGAAAAGGAAATTATCAGTGTTGTTTTACAAATGAAAATGATATATGATTCCACTATTATTATCTTTGGAGTATTAATAATCATCTTACTACAGAAATAAACGAAATGAACCAATTATGTACAAATAATTTTCTTGACACCATACCTATGGCTCACCCGATTGTGAAAGACAATATATCAGAGACCAAATATTGACGCCATCCTAGAAAATTAAGTTAATGAAATAAAGGTTCATCTACTCGCACGATATACACATAAAGCCAATATATACAAATTCTTAAAATGATAAATATTTGTTGAATGACGAACTTCCCTTTATGGATTTGAGGGAAATTCCTCTTTCTGCGTTTACGAGTGCCTTTGGCCATAAATCTTTTCAATCGAACTGAACACGTGATCTCGGTCTATTCTTCCGGTTTGCGCGCGATGGCAGGATTCAAATATAACGTGTTGGTAATCATGGGGAATATAGTAACAATGAAAGGTTTGAAGATTAAGAAGTGTTGTAGAATTAACTGTGACCCGTTTATGTATTCCAGTCTCTCATAGAGTATCATGATCAGACTAAAATCATTAAGAAGCATTAATATTGTAACAAATTCCTAGAAAGACTGATCTGAAAACACAGACAAATTCACACGAAATTTTTCAAGAGGCTGATCAAACGAAGGCGTACATACTTTATTGATAAACAGCAGACGACATTCTATGAACAACACAACATGAAGCATTTAAAAACAATTAAAATCTCGAACCGAGGAAAACCTTTTAAGGCTTAAATCGTCGCCTGATGTCTGTACATCTAGGATGAACATTGGACTCATAAACAAAACAGTCACAGTACTCGGTACCAGTTTGTCGCACCCTCTTCTTCACATCACGATCAAACTTCTAAGTACGTGTATTCTCTGGCTCTCTCATTAAATCAGCCACCACACGGACTTCAAAGTCCGCTTATAATGCAGATAAAAAATTCCTCCTACAAAACAGAAAATACCAGCTTATTAAGAAGAACTACATTTTATAAAAAAAGAAATTGGTATAGAATAATTTATTTAAAAAAAAATTAAAGAAAAATCATCCTCGACATAGTATATGATACATGTTAATACTATTAACGCGGCAGTAAGAATTTTATGGTAGATGTAATTCTAGAACATATTTTAATTTAGGAAAAGAGTTTATTGTGATTTAAGATACTTGCTTTCGACATCTTTATTTTTTAGTCATTGAATCTTGTACATCTTAGTTTAACTTTAAGTCAAATTTGTATGAACTATTTTCAATAAGCTTTTATATAAGTTAGAGAGTTATGTGGCGCTTTCGCTCAGGGCATTGATTATTCCTTTGGCGCCCCTGTACTGCAATTTGATTGGTTCCAATTATCAGCACACAAAGAAAACGGTGTCCAGGAATTGTCAATCAATTAGCATAAAACAAACAGCAGTCTGTCCCGGGAAGTCGGGCTCGGTAGTTGAGAGAGATTTATGCCCCAACTGTAGACACCATGTTTTCCTGCAAGCCCCCAAGAACATTACCAATGACTCTCGCTTATCATCATAATACAAACACCATTTCCAAAATGCCTTAATGATCCACTTCTTGCAGAAGAAAGAACTCTTTACTTGACTAGCACACTTCTTTGATTAATTGAGCCATTCTCTGTGGCGCGCGGATCACAGGATAGAGGCCTCATCACTCCAGTTCCGGCGAATCACGCCATTAGTGCACCTCCGCCGCTGTTTCGGCGTCACCGACGCAATGATATAGACCCTGGCGTGATTTATTAATGAGCCGCTAAAGACTTCGCAGATGTATCGGACCATCGAGATTAAAGCGTTCCCCGAATCAACGTTTACTTCCCAATATAAACACGGCCATTGTAGAGATACTCCAGAACGACAGAGGGCCAGAGTGTGAAATTATTTCCTAAGTGCACGGTAATAAAGCTGTATATGAGGATTTAGTGGGAGTGGGGGAGCGAGGGACGCCTCATAAAGACGAAACAGACTCCAATTGTAACAAGCAGCTGTGGAACTTGGAGTCAAGATTTAATCACGATAAATACACACAATGAATCTAATTTCAGGGAATATAAACACTACACAGGATTCTTAAAAGAATGACTAAACGTGTATTTGAAGAATTTTCTCCAACAGTCATTCATCTTCAATAAACAAGTGACTTGATTACATTCCAATATTGATGAAAAATTGAAAACGAGAGTCAATAAATTTGAAGCGCGACAAAACACGTCGAAAAGGAATACTTAAAGACCATCATATTTAATTAAACTGGTGATAGAGAGAGGTTCCATTCTAAGGCTCTCAGAGCGCGAACGGCGCGTCTGTGAACGTAGACGTCAGAACGCGCACCTGTCGGCAGCGCGCTCACCGCGCCAGATTTATGAACAGAGCGGCGATGGCAAAATAATTACTTCTTGTAACAGAAATATACTTATCTAAGTTTATACACTCGTAAATCACCCCTGAATGGCACAACTCAACATAAAAGCGCGGTGTGCCGAGAGACGGTTTCATTGCTGTCCCAATCGCCTCTAATTCAACTCAATGAGAAAGTGAGCAGCATTACGTGAGAATTAAATGCATGCGAGCAGATTACAGCGGGCACTGCCGAGCGGAAAGAGCCAGATATCAGATTGCGGGTGGTCTGGGGAAAAAGAAGACTCTGTTCCTTAGAAGCCGTGTCCAAAGTGACATCATACACTCATCGAGGACTGCACAATGGAAGCTTATCTCTTTGTACTTAATAAACAATGGGATCACATAATGCATCTCTCTCTCTCTCTCTCTCTCTCTCTCTCTCTCTCTGAGAGAGAATGTTACCACGCACCAGAAGTGCCCCTGTTTGATTCACATCGGTGCAAACAAAAGGTACCTCTCAGAATTATCAGTGTATATAAACGATCAACAATTTGTTACGCAACGCTAGCAGTGGATACATCATCGTAGGTCCATTAATTATCTCTCTATACACTTCATTCATCTCCATACGGTAAGATCGCGTCATCCTCAGACAGATCCTTGAGTTCTTCGTAGACGAGGCGGGCTAATAAATCGGGCGATATGAGTCTCGGGGAGTCCATATCAGTCTTCCATCTCCAAACTCCTGTCGACGAGAACCCCGCGTAAATGG
Source organism: Magallana hongkongensis (assembly GCA_016163765.1). Lineage (NCBI taxonomy): Eukaryota > Metazoa > Mollusca > Bivalvia > Ostreida > Ostreidae > Magallana > Magallana hongkongensis. The sequence continues at coordinate 64,836,390 of WFKH01006014.1, read as the reverse complement.
CGAACAGCACGCACGCGCCTTTTGATATTGAAGACAATATTTATAAATGTTTATTCTCGAGTCTCTCTTCAAGTTATCTAATAATGCGGCATAAACAAAGTCTTGGGATATGATAAGGTATGATGTGATTTAATGGCGGTGTGATGACAGTTGATACGGATATAAAGAACGCTGTTTAACTGGCCATCAATATTACATCTGTTATACTGCGCCATTACAACACTCTCACATTGCTCAGACAAAATTCCACTTCTTTCGTTTGGAAGTAAATAACTTTATTACAGAAACTTGCAGCATAAACTATACATTGTTTCTTTACATTACAGGGGAGTGGGGACACCATCGGGGGGAGGGGATGAATAGGGTGAGGGCGTACAGAAGGGGCCAAAGATTCACTACTGACGTCATCCATTTTAATTGATGCTTGTTTTAATAAGATTTGTAAAATTACATGACTTTGAACTACATATATGTAGTCTTCTGATAGTCTGTATATAGTTGAGGTTTATTCTTGAGAGACTTCAAAATTTTACTCGGTATAGAACTTGTTCCTGTAATTTCGGCTTACTGCGCAAGAACAGCGGTACAGTGACACACCTAGTCATCTAACGACCACGCCCACCCATCACGTATGGTAGAGACGAATAATGCCGGCAGCGGATCGTTACTATTTACATGTAATTAAACACAGATGCTTATTGAAGTACCTTTGTATGTAGAATTGATTTTATTGTTATATGTATTTAGTTCTATTGAGCTGTCTGTCGGCGAACGTATCATCAGTGATCCTCTCCCAGTCCCTCTGGGTCTGACCGACCACGAAGCCGATCTCACGCCGACGGAGCTGTTCCTTCCTCTCCTCCACATCTGCCCAGCGCACCTGCTCAAAAATACACAAAACCACTCCATTATCTCATTACAATCAGCAATTCACACCTGTTTCAGGGCTAACAGTCGTTTAAAAGCGCTTAATGCAATTTGTAGCTGTAATTTATGATACTCTCTGTTATTGAGCTAAATTATACAGGGATCAATGTTTTTTTTCCAGTATGTGTGTGGTGGTGGGGGGATGGGGGTAAATTAAGGGTGTGTGTGGTAGGGGAGGGGTAAATTAAGGGTGTGGCTTTCTGTACTCACCCTCTTCTGCCCGGGGGCCAGAGGCTTGGAGTAATAGTCTCCCAGGAAATCGTCTATGGATACAGGGGTGGCTGGCCTCCTCTTCTTTTGGTGGACCAGACCGTCCAGCTTGTCTGAAAAGTTCAAATGTCCAGTCAATTACACATCTTATTGATTGATAATTACAATATATATCTATAGAGTGTCTACAATAGCCATCTACCATAACCAATTCCCCTCCTCCCCTGCATCTCCCCAGTGATTGAGAGAGTTTATAATGATTTACTGGTTGTCTACAAACACCACTTACCGAGTTCCTCCTCTGTTCCTACTTCCCACTTGCTTTTCTTAATATGCACCTATAAAACAGAGGAATCAATGTGAACTAAGAGAGGTAACTCCTGCTTCAGTCAAAATTAGCAAAAAACCTGGAAAAGACAAAATTCAGCATCAGGTTTAACATGAGCATGGACAAAGAATTTGAGCCGTCTTATTGTGCGTCATACTCTACCTTTTCTGTGCCTCTTAAGCTCCCCAGTTCTGTTTAATATTAAGCTATGCCAAATTTGTGATACAACTTGATATTTACTTTGACAAAATTAAGGTAAGTGGTGCTTTTGTCATGGTAATGAAATAAGAGCTGCAGGTATTATCACCTGAGCACTGTCTACCTGACGGGTGTGTTGCTGATGGAAGAATCCATCAGGTTTACACACTAAGCAGTGGTCTCTGTTAGGTACATGTAAAACAGTTCATCACTCATCAGAAACTCACAGAATTCACACATATATCCCTCCCTGAAGGTACCAACTATAAACACACACCCTCCCACAACTTTAACCTTTTTCTTTAAATTAAACACACATAAAATGGTCATGCAGTTGACAATCAAAATATAAGGGAGGATTAAGCTGTCCGTGTTACAGTTTAATTCTCCCCACATGAACATAGAAACCTAGGCACTGCAGTTGTCACCAGTGCACAGGAAAATTAATTTAGGATATAAATGACAAACTAAGTCTACTTTTGAATTGACCACCCACAGATCCATGTATGATATTGACAAAATCCCACCCACTTTCTACTTGTAAAACAAAAAATTAGTAAGCATGTTTCATTTAGCTTATGTTAAAAGTAAAATCACAAGTAACACAAGATCATAGAAAATCAGTATGTTGGAATTTAATGAAATATTTGCATTTGACTTTCTCATTCTTTTTCTCTAATATATAACCATGGACTTTTGATTTTGATTTGTAATAGCAGATACACTGCTCTTGCTCTCACACTCCTCTATGCTCCAATCAAATCCCGCCCAACACAAGCCACACCCTAGTTTGTCATGTCCCACCCTCAAATACAGCCACATCAATTTGACCAAAACATTCCTCTCTACCCACCCACAGTATAATCTCAACCGCCCATATCAACCTCATCACATTGTCCTTCCACCCATCTGTAGTTGTGCCCCACCCATTTTATCCCAACTAACACGCTAGCTCTATGTGACATCGTAAAAATTTAGTGATATCAATAGGCAGTTTTAAATAATAACCAAAAACCAGTTTGTATTTCAAATCAGAAAACTAGATTTTCAATCACATAATTGTTTCTTTAAAATATAATGAACTTTTGAAAATAGGCAGTTTTTCAATGACAATTTGTCTACACACACATGAAATATTCATTCATGTTACAAAAACAATTAACTAATTGACTTTGATATAACACCAATCACATAAAGGTAGTCACAAAACTCCCGTCTTCATCTTTTCTGTTCTTTTTATTTCTGGCATTAAACAGCAACTCAATTAAGTTCATAAAGTTAATGAAGAGTATTCAAACAGGAAAGTATTCAAACATATCAATCTTTGATAGTTGAATACTGGCCCATTATTGACAATTCCATTTCTAAATATACTGATTTTTCAGACCAGCAAGGTTTGCTTAAGCAAAGGTTTTAATTCTTTATTTCTTATGAAACAGGACATTCCAAACTACATACATACATTACAGCATGATCGATCATGCAAATATGTATATATAAGCAGGTAACGTATGCAAATGCAAACATCGAGAATTTACAATTTACCCCAAATTGATATTTGTTGTACTCTTGCATACCATTCCTTCTACAGTCTAGCTCACATCTCTCACTTCACCTGTTTTGCTCTCTCTGACTCTCTGCACTGCATTATGCAGTTGACTTAACTAAAAAATCTGTTTACAAAGAATTGTATATACTATTGCACCAAATGAATGCAATAGCTATTTAACTGCAAAGTGGTGTCTGTGGAATTTATGGACAAGGGAAGTCACTGAGAATGGATTGTTTTGAAACAATATTTTGGGGTGATAAAACTCGGAACTAGTTGGATAAATCCAACTAATTCTATACTCATAAACAGCAAGTGGTTGGATGGTTAATAACTTTATAAAATTGGGTCTCACATCTCCACTGAGTTTTGTAACAAGTTCTGTACCATGTTGTCTAAATTACATAATTTCAATGCCAGTTTAATCTACACTGGCTCTAACAAAATAATAAAAGAAAAAAAATCAGCTGGACTCACCGACGCTGACCCCTTGTGTTGGTGCCCTGTAATGTAATCATTAATGACAACAAACAGCGACAAGATAGCGCGGCTCACACTGATACTCACCCCGCCTATCTTTAGATCCTCCTCCTCATCACTCGCCGTTTTACGACGTTTCTCTGATGTATTTGATTCGGTGTCCTCCATTTCCACCTACAATTTTAAAAAAAATAAATTTTTGATTTCCTAAGGAATTTTGTATGTTTCAAATTCATATGCCAGTTAAAGGACAAAAACACTGATGAAAAACAATTATCATATACAGGCATATATACTCTCTTCTCATTATATCGCGGGGTCATTGTATTGCGGTATATTCCCAAAAATAGCATTCCCGTTTTTTTCCGCGATTTTAGCGCCACAAAGAGTTCACCAACTTCAGGATGAGTGCAAAGAAGGTAGTCAAATATATCGGCAAATAAAAATTTTCTCACAAGTAAAAGTTTTTCCAGAGAGGAAGCGAGTTCAAAAGTCCACAGTGTATTTGATGAAAAAACTAAATAAAAAGCATAATAAAATGCATATTTCATTCCTTAGCCAGTTTTAGTAACTTTGTTTTTAAGAAGAATCATATTTTAACGTAAAAAGAATAAAACTGTCCATCATAACTTAACCAGCATTCCGGTTATTCAATGCCGCGATACAATGAAACTCTCTTTTTTTGAAGGTAAATAAAACTTGTGATTTAAAAATAGCACACAAAATAAACGAAGTAAGTTGGGAAAATGATGTTTCTCAGAAAAGCTAGTCTAATACAAGCTTTTTAAACATCTTTTAATGACATGTTAAAGTGACAACTTGGTACATCTTTTTGTAGGGAAAAAATAAGTACCGCAATATTATGAGACACCGGTATATATTGAATTACCTGTTAATATACATGTTAGTTCACTCTGAAAAACGGTTATGTAGAATTTCTCCAGGAAATTCTATCAAAAGATTTTAGCAAAGCTTCCAAAAATATGGATGATATAATCTAATAAAGTATCTATTTCTATATATATCTTTGTCTTTTTTCAATGTTAAGAATATTTGAATTGCTTACAAATTATGTCATACAAGGAGATTCCAGTTTATCATTCATCACTCTATCTGCCTAAAAGTACCACAACTTTTAGAACTGTTCAGCTGACAGTGTTCAGGCACCTTGTGTCTCACCTCAGTAATGGAGTCCTCCTGGAGAAGAGCTCAGACATCCAGCACCTTGCATCTTACCTCAGTAATGGAATCCTCCTGGAGAAGAGCTCGGACATCCAGCCTCAGGTAATGGCGAGGCGTCTCCTCCCAGTACTTCTTGATCTGTGGATAAAATAACACATATATTGTATCTAAATAACACAAGTATAACAGTATATTTCACCTCCTTCTAATTTGTATGAAAATAATTGGTTAACAGCAGTCACGTGGAGACCATGTACAACCCATACACCGTCAGTAAGAAATATACCTCCCCTCCAGCATTATGACGTCATTCTTTGAACATTGCGACATCAGTTTTTGTGCCCAATTTGAAACTTGTAACATTGTTATTAAACATTTCAATTCACCGTTTTATTCACTTTTTTCAATTAACACAAAGGCAGTCGGTAAGATATATTCGTAACATGGTTTATAGTTGACCTACTATGGTTTATACATGGTCAGTAGATTGCATATGTGGACTCGAGCACGTACGAGGGGCAATCAAAAAATATGAAGACTTTTGCCATAGCTATGTTACTTAACATCATATTATTATTAAATTTAGTAGACATAATTTAGCAATAGTTTCGAACAATTTGAAATCCAAAAATTTTATATATTCCTTTATTTCTAAGAATTATTTAGAATCTAATCCTGCAAAAATGAGGTAACGGCGCACGGTCAAAATTTGTGTTATGTCAACAATAAACCATATTATGTTGAAAGTAATATCCCTATATATTGGGCTTAAAACCAAAAAATATTGAAACCTCGAATTAAAAATTGTGGTGATATTCTATGTACCAAATAACGACGGGATGTAAAGTTTTGTTGAACAGATATCAGTAACTAAAGACGGATAGTCCTCTTTAGAATGGACTAAAAACATTGACGTCGCCGGACGTCACGGTGCAACGAAAAGTATAAACTGTATGGATTTAACTAAGGAAAAAGTCGATACAAACTGTGAAAATGCTCAGGGGTGGGAAAAATAAGTCAAAAATTAAAAGCACATTTGTGTTTAACTGTATTACATTTTTGGGCAGTGGTGGTAATGTATTTTGAACATCAAAAGTACGAAAGAGAGTATAATATCTGTAAATATTTGGTCAAATGAATAAACAACGTCATCTGGGTTCAGGGTTTTTCTTACAGTAAACAAAGAGACATGTGATAAATAATGAAGACCTCGAGGAACTAACTTTTGATTCTCGAACAAATGTGAACAAATTAGATGTCAAGTGATATAGTGCCGATTTCAATTGTATGGTGAAAAGCACAAAAGACCCAGGGTAACATAAAGATTGGGTATTTCTATTAACTGTGCGTGCGTCATCTTGATATCATTTTTTAACGATACCGTGCGCCTTGGTGACGAAACATGTTGTTTTTAAAATCAGGTAACAAAAATACCTTTTCATGAAATAGAATGAAGCTTCGTATATCAATAAAATAAGTGTTGATGCATAAATTAATCGGTTAGTTACGACTATTATGAAAAATGTATGATAGACAGCCACATTGTCTTCGTATTTTTTGATTGACCCTCGCATACAATTTACTAACCACGTATAAACCACATTAGGTCAACTACCAACCATGTTACTAATAATATCTCCTCCCAGTACTTCTTGATCTTTTGATTAAATTACAAAAATACAGTGGATAAAATAACTCGCATACTGTGAATAATTTAACAAAATTACCAACTATAAAGTAACAATAATACTGGATATGTAGTAATGTATACAAGCAAGATTCCTCCCAGTAATGAGTACTTCTGAATTTGTTGTGAAAATAACTTTCCTTTAATAGCATATTGCTAAAGAGGTATATCCCATTAACAATTTTTATGAACTTGAATACAAGAACAAACATGTCCACCTTTTCAATGTCTTTGATGGATCTGTGGTGTGTGTTTCGCTTGGAGCACGCTGTTATATCAGCCTCTATCTCAGCAATGTACACCTGAAGAAAGACACAGATAAAGGTAAGTAAAGGTACATACAGGCAAGTACATACAGGTAAGTACACGTAGATACCTATACCTGGAATCCCTTAGATTTGGCATAACTCCAGAACTCCTCAAAGTGTTTGACTTTTTCATTGACTGCGTCCACAATGATGAAGGGGAAGAAGCCATCATCAATGGTCTTCTTGAAACTTTTGAACATATTCTGCCTGTACGAATCCTCTAACTCCGGCTCATACTCGTACTCCAGAACCTGGGCAAAATACAACACAACCTCAGTTAAAATTTAAACAGAAAACTACACACAAGTTACTAGTGCATTTTTTAGTGCTTGTTTGATATATTTTTTAACTAAAAATATCAACCATTACAAATCATGCTTACTTTATAATATACCTGTTCTTAGTCGTCTTCAATACACATGCTCTAAGTGATCTTTTGATTCACATACAATTAATTTTTAAAGTTAACTTTTCCTGCCTACTAGATTTTGTTATGTGAACTCTTACCTTTTTCTTGACTTTTTTGCCGGTCTCGGGATCTTTCTCCGTCTTCTCGACCTCCGTCATGAAGTAATCGTCCAGACACAACATCCGTGGGGCCCCTCCCCCATGCTGTACCTCCTTATCCTATCAACACACCAGGACAAACGTAAAACTTGTAAATCTACTCAGTAAATGAAAGTTACAAAAACCAAGGATATTTAAAATGCTGCCACAGCACTACTATCCATCAAACTTTATTACAGGCAACAAGAATGATTCAAAAATCCATGTGTTTCAAAATCAAATACATGTATATATTTTCAAATTGCATTCAATATAAAACATACATTGACATATCTTCTATCTAAACAAACAGTCATATTGCCATTGATACAAACACAACATACTTTGACAAGTTTCCCGACATAGGTTTTCCCTGAGCCGGGGAGTCCCCGTAGGATGACCACGATCTGTGGCGGGCGGGTGCGACGACCGGGCAGTATCAGGAGGTCCTCCACCTTCACCACCTCGATCCGTGGCTCGTGGACACTCCGGTCATGGCTCGGACTCCTGTAGGACCCCGGATCTCGGAACCTGAAACAGACACAGGAGTCTTATGTCTCTGTGGACAACTTGATTACTATGTAATGTTATCTTCTTGAGTTTATCCTAGTAAAATTAAAGTATATAACAATATCATTAGACGTTTAAAAAGTAGCCATTGTGTTTGTGGCTTACCTGTCTCTGTCTCTGTCTGTAGCTGAAGGTGGTCCTATCAAAGATACACAAAACAAAGTCTTAAATCTTGAAGACCACATAGTGAGTAATAATCCTGTATATTATTTTTATGTACATGCTAGAAGGGATTTTGATAAAAAGTTAACTGCAGGACATTATGTATTGCTTGTTTTAATCACAAAGAAAAAAAATTTCCACAAAGTTTTAAGAAAAGAATGAAAATGAGTTCACTTAGTGTTCATCTTTGTAAAAATATTTTGAAAAAAGGATTTATGCTCAACTACATACCAACCTTACCATATAAATTATATATGTAATTTTCCCAAAACAATTATTTCTTACTTTCTTTTTCCTCTGTTGACCGTCCATGGCCATAGTCAATGACAGTCTGTGGGGCCACATATGGGGTTTCTGGCTCTATAAATGGGACAATATCAGCATAATTAAAACACTAAGAAACATGTTTCTGAATTGAAATTGCATAACAGAAATTTCAATTTTTTTGATAAGATAAATAAGCATCCACAAAAATATGTTGAGAATTGTGCCAATGCTAAATATTACCACCCCCGCTCCCCATTCAGAAATTCTTCACTTGACATCAATGAATGCTACAAACAATTTTAAGTGTGTTCCCTATAACCGAGTTTTCCTACACAAGCCAGTTGAATACCTCTAGATAGGAAATCCGCTGATGACTTGTGAGCATGATCAATGACCTCTGGTTTCTGGAAAGGTCGATCCTCGACTGGAGGTGGGGGTCGATACGCATCATAATAATCTCTGCCGTAATCATAGGGTCGACTGAAATATCAAAGGAAACAATGGAACCAGGGGACGAGGTAAAATGTTACTGATTTATGAACTACAATTGAGAACTACTAGCATGTGTTTCATTAAATGATCTAAGATTTACACAACCTAAAGTATTATGGAAAAAATTGATGAATTATCAGGTAGGACAGATTTTGCTGTGAATCATCAAAATAACTCCTACAGTGTATTCTAGTAAGGAGTGTTTTACGTGTACTTATTTCATGTCTAAAATATGTCTGACACTTCTATAATTGCAAATGTCTCCTTTTTTTTCTTCAGAAAATCGATATTTATTGAACTATAATATTAAAGAAGTCTCTACTGATTGTACGTCAGACATTAACCTGTACGGCTCTGGGTAGGGCCTTCTGTCATAGGGGTCTGGGGGTGGAGGGGGGCGGCGATCGTAAGGATCAGGAGGGGGTGGGGGTCTGTCGTACGGGTCGTATCTCCTGGTGTAGGGATCAAATCGATCGTAGTAGGGGTCTCGTCGGTCGTAATAAGGATCTGCTCTGCGGTCGTGCCAGCCATAGTCCTGTAAACAAACAAGAAAATCTTAAGATATGTGTACCACAGGACTGAATCAGGAAAAATACCCAAACCTCATTCTGGAGAAAATCATTTGATAATGACATTAAGTGTTCACAAAGTATTAAGTTTTTGAGAAATACTGCAGGTTAACACTAATATTCATTCTTTTTTTTCAATTTATCAGAAACATTTAAACTCATGTTGATTAAGTATGACTGAGGAGTTAGCTGTGTCTAGGATTGCTTCTAGGCCTGACTTACACCAAATGGCTCTCGTTCTCTGTCATAATAGCCCTGTAATAAACCACCAGTGCTCATGAAAGCATTCACAACACAGGAAACATCTAGACAACATCAACATCCGCTGACCAAATAAAATCAATCAACATCCATAAAATAAAGGTACGCATTCATTACAAACTAGACAAAAAAGAGGATGCTGGACGAAAAGGTCAAAATGTTATCAAGTTTCTTTAAAATTGGTCAGTCAATAGCTATAAGCATAAACAGAAATTGAGGGATTTTGCTGGTTCTGAGTTTCCCCCTGAAATAGTCTTCTATGTGTGCATGTAGAGTCACAGAATCATTCTATCTACACTTGTATTTGTCTCAGAGCTCCACCCTCTCTCACCTCTCTGTGTCGCTGCTCAGGCGGTCCGAACCGGTCCGGATAGTCATCCACCGGGGGTCCCTCTTTCTGTTCTGCGGGGTAGGGCTCCCTCTGGCTGACCCCACCTCTCCCCCGGTAAGGTCGACGCCCCCGGCCACGCCCCCTCCAGCCCGGCCCCCACGGTGCCTGCCAGCCATTGTCTGCATTCTCATTGTCACCCTCTACAAACATAAAATAACAACTCTACATATATTCTTAACAATTCACATTGTCAATCTCTACAAACATTCAACATAATACTTACTACCCAATTTTAACGATTTCCAGCCAAATACACACATTTTACCAGGTTTTGTAGAGAGGATACCAAATATTTCATGTCTGATAAATCAAAGATTTGGAATAGCCTGAGAGTTTATTCAGCTGAATTAAAGCCAGTGGAATCATTTACATATGATGAGAAAGATTTACGGTATACAGGGTTATTTTTGCTACACGTTTTTTTTACCCTTCCACACTTGCAAATGGTTTTGCCCCACCTTGAATTCACCACAACACAGTTAGATATAGATACTCTTTCTAATTAAAATAGTTTTTTTGAATTTCCCCAGTCTTACAAAATTGAACTTGACCTAGATTTTTTAATGATAAATCTGTATACCAAATTTCATTTCGATATGTGCAACCCCTGCGAAGAAAATGAACGGAAACTGTTGGTGGACCGACCGACAGCAGCAAAGCAATATGCCCTCCCTTTTTCGAAGGGGGGCATAATAATGTAGTGTAATTTAACTTTATCTTAACTTCTTTAAATGTCTAATAGAATACACAAACCTTGGGGATATTCCTGCTCTTGTCCTGTGTTGTGGGATTCTTCTGTCACATCAGTAAACTGATTTGGACTGGGTTGTTCAGGTCCTTCATTTGGACCCTGGTCTCTTTCATTCGGTCCTTGACCAGGTGCTCCTAATCCCTGATTTGGACTTGGACCCCTTGGTCCTTGTTGATTAGGGCCAGGTCCTCTTGGACCTTGCTGATTGGGCCCAGGCCCTCTAGGACCATGTTGGTTTGGACCAGGTCCTCTAAATCCCTGCTGGTTAGGACCAGGCCCTCTTGGTCCTTGTTGATTTGGACCAGGCCCTCTTGGACCTTGCTGATTTGGACCAGGCCCTCTTGGACCTTGCTGATTTGGACCAGGCCCTCTTGGACCTTGCTGATTTGGACCCCTAGGTCCTTGCTGATTCATACCAAGACCTCTTGGGCCCTGCTGATTTGGACCTGGCCCTCTTGGGCCATGTTGATTAGGTCCCCTGGGACCCATTTCATTTTGACCTTGATCATTATAACCCTGCTGTTGAGGAGAGGGTCCCCTTTGTCCATGTTGGCCTGGAGCTGAGGGTCTTTGGCCTTGTTGAAAAGGACCTGGCCCTCTAGGACCTTGTTGTTGGGGCCGGGGACCTCTAGGGCTTTGATTTGGCCCTGGACCTCTAGCGCCGAACTGATTGGGTCCAGGCTCTTGGTTTTGTCCTGGTCCTCTGGGTCCCTGTTGATTTGGACCTGGCATGCCTGGACCACCCTGTCCGGGACCTTTTTGATCTTGTTGCCCAGGCTTTTGTCCAAGATTTTCTTTACTTGAACTTCCCTCTTGTTCATTAGCTCGTATGTCTCCAGGTTTGGCAGTGCCCTTCTGATCCGACTGTTTTAAGGGAGATTTTGGCTCAGTTTTAATATTTACTGATTCAGAGGGTCCAGAGTTATTTCTTTGATCCTTACCCTCACTAGATTTTTCAGCAGCTTTTTGTTCCATTTTTTTCAATTCATTAAGAGTATCCTGTTGTTTTCTTAGCGCTTCTATTTCTGAAGAATCAGCACCCTGTGAAAATGTTATTCAATTTTATTTTACCATAAGTAAAGTTCATAGAACTTTTAAATTCATATTTTACTACTGTTATCTAATCTTATGATAATGATTAGATCAAACATTTTCTCTTTATCTGTTCAAGATTTTTCTATTGACATGAAAATTTCTAACCTGTGAGGTATCCTTTGGGCCATCGGATCTAAGAGAAAAATAACTTAATTATATATCATGTTATGAAATTGTTCGATAAATTCAAGCTTTCTTCCACCAATAAAACTATACAGTAAAACATACACTGCCATATTACACAATAAGAAAATGTAGGAAATCTTCCCATTAAAATTTACGCCCAATTGTAACTAGAGGTACTGTGAGCAAGCTCACGATTGATACCCCCTGCTAAGGAAAAAATCATAACTCAAGTATTTTTCTATTATAGAAAATGATGGATGCTATCTCATTAACCGTTCATGTCCTATCAATAACAAATGCTCTATTTTTTAAAATTGTAAATGCTAATATGAGTACACAAACCAATTTCTATTCTTTAAATTCCATTTTATTTCAACTTAACTGTTAATGCATGAAGACATTTGCATCCTTATGATAACAAACATGACTGAAATCAAACGATAATCCACATGTCAACCAGCCATGAAATGTTTTGAATTTTTGGTAACCCGAGCCCAATTTTTTTCCGAAATTTTTTTTCCACAAAAAACCCCATAAAATCAGGGCAGGCAATTTCCAGATGGGCAAGTGGGGATGATAATCTAACAAATAATTTTATATGATCTGACACATGCAAGCTTTGTGTCAAATTTTACCTTGTAATCATTTCCATTAATACAAGACAGGAATAAAGCATTTTTTAAACAAATGACCTTGACCTTCCATGAATGACCATGGTTCAAGGTCATGACACACCCTCAGGTCTTAAGCAATCTTTGTGTGAAGTAAGAACTTCTAATTTTTCTCCATAAGAAAGATATGAACCGGACACGAATTTTGCACTTTTCCTGCCACTGACCTTGACCTTGCACGAATGACTTTGGGTCAAGATCATGACACACCCTCAGGTCATAAGCAATCTTTGTGTGAAGTAAGAAATTCCAATGTTTCTCCATAAGAAAGATATGGACCGGACACGAATTTTGTACTTTTCCCGCCACTGACCTTGACCTTGCCCAAATAACCTTGGGTCAAGGTCATGACACACCCTCAGGTCATAAGCAATCTTTGTGTGAAGTAAGAACTTCCAATGTTTCTCCATAAGAAAGATATGGACCGGACACAAATTTTGCACAGACAGACGGACAGACAAGGTGATTCCTATATACCCCCCCCCAAACTTCGTTTGCGAGGGGTATAAAAATTCATTGATGTGGATGAATTGTGTTTATCAATGAATAAAGTTTGACTAGACAATTTAATGGTACTAGAGAATTAGTTGTACCTCTACAATCTGCTGGTGTGAAGTATAAATGTATAGAATTAGACTAGACCATTCACTTATAAATTACTCACTGGTCCTCTGGCTCAGCCTTGATTCTGTCCCCTTGGCCAGAATGCTGGGGGTTTCCCCCACCCCCTCCGTGCAGGTGTTTCTGAAGCCATGCCTGTTGTCTGCCCTCCTCCTGCGCCCCGTGCCAACCCTCTCTCTGGGGATTCTGCTGATTTCCCTGGAACCCAAACCTTGGCCCCTGATTCTGCATACCTCTCCCTCCAAACCTCGGACCCTGGTTGGGGTTGTTGAAGCCTTGCTGGTTGGGATTGTTTTTCTGGAATCGAGGTCTTGGATCTCCTTGACCACGGTTAAATCCAAACCTGGGCCCCCCTCTGCCTTGCCCTATAGGAACATTATTAGGGTTTCTCTCGTAGGAATCGTCATATTTCTCTCCTTCACCCTGTCCCTCATAGTTTTCTCCTCCCTGGTCTTTGAAGCTCATACTCATCAGAGGGACAGGTCCTCCCCCACCTCCTCTTCCTCCTCGCTGGCTACCTCTCCCCCCTCTTCCCCTTGGAGGCCTCTGACCTCGAGCCATCCCTCGACCAAAGTTTTGCTGCTCCTGCCCTCCAAATTTGTTGTTCCCTCCCTTTGACCATGGTGCTCTGAGACCTCCCATATTTTGTCCTTGAGGTTCAACCTGATTGACTTGGTTCATCAAAGCACTCCCCTCCTCCTCTAAGTCATCATCCAGATCCATTCCTTTCTCCTCATAATCCTCCTCCTGGTTCATTCCCTGGAAGCCACTGTTGAAGTTACCTCGAGGTCCCTGATTCATTTGTGGCCGGAACTGCCCTTGAGGTCCTCTTGGTCCAAAATCAGGCCTCCCTCTGTTCATCTGAGGTCCCCTGGGACCTGGCATTTGGTTCATTCCTCCTCGAGGAGCTGGAGGGCGAGGTCCCCCAAACTGACCCTGCTGAGGAGACACCTGGCTCTGTTCCTGCATCAGAGTTTGTTTCCGGCGCTGAATGTCGGCCCTCTTGTCGTCCATTTGTTTCTGGTACATCATCCACTGCTGTTCGTACTGCTGAAACTGCTCCCTGTTAGGATGATCTATCAACAGAATCATCTTTCTCTTGTAATTTGAGGATTGATGCAACGTTAGCTAAATCATTTATATGATCATGCACATAAATATAGACTTCATACAAATTCTTTCATTTTTTATATTTGGTAAAACATGTAAAAAGCTATTCTTAGTTTCAACTGATGACGTGACTGTCAATTCTTACTTTGATTTTGTTCCCTCCATTCATCGTACTGTTTCTTCCACTGCTGGTACTGTACGTTAAATTCTCTTTCTTCTTGTAAAATAGCATCAATTTTCTGTTGCACATTCCCTGTAAATAAATTAAACTTCAGTTTTTATATTCATACACTTTTTATAATAAACAAAGTACAAAGTTCTTCAGGTTTTTATAAATCACCTAGCACAATTTTTCTTTAAAAATCAAAGGCCGGAACGGCCACAAAGGCGTCGAGCTGACATTTCTTTTATATAGTAATGGTCAATAGTTTGAATTTCTGTACTAATAGTCGTATATCAAATAAATAAATATTAGAATAAAAAAGTAAATTATGTTTTGTGCTGCTTTCATAACAAACATCAGTATATTTCCTTACAAAAATAGGTAGTGATGCGTATATAATACAATATCTCATCATGGTTACAAAAATCGAAGAAATTTCAAAGTTCAAAAATAAATAATTTTCTTTTTGCTTAAAACAGTCTTTGAAAATGTTCATAGGTTCATAATTTGAATAAATTAACAGTGTGTCCCTAATTATAATAATAAAACATACTTTTAGTTATCTCCTTTTTTCCAGTTTGAAACAAGATTACCTATGGTATGGTTGTTTACAAACAAATCCACACCACGTGCTATCTAAAATGCTGGACCAAACCAACTGCATTATCGTGTTTGTTTATTGCAACAAAATCACTAGATACGTTTACATTGATTTTGGAGACCGTGCCCCATAACAAATAAATTTACATATAATTTTTTTTTTACATCGGGCATGGTCTCCATTTAAAATGTAAGCGATAAACTAAAATAATATTTAGTGAATTTTTATACCTTATTGTATTCATCCGCCATTTCTTTTATACGTATACAATGAGTTGTCAATAACCAGGGAGGCAAAGTTGGGTTTTTTGTACACAATTTAGTTGAATAAATGGAATAATAATCTTGTAATACTTTTAATACTTTAAGGAACTTATTTCTTATGCGCATTAAAAAGGCAGTGCAGAATGTGACAATTTGGACGATTGCCAATCCAGACGATCGCTAGAAGGCTGCCGAGCATTAGCTCGACGCCTTAAAAATGGGTTTGTATTAAGTACTACACACCAGTTGTTCCTGCCATTGGCTGTTGCATGCTGCTTTGTTGCTGTTGCATGCTGCTTTGTTGCTGTTGCATGCTGCTTTGTTGCTGTTGCATGCCTCCTGGTTGATTACCAACTTGTGGTTGCATGCCACCTTGTTGTGGCATGCTGCTTTGTGGCTGCATGCCACCTTGTTGTGGCATGTTGCCTTGTGGTTGCATGCCACCTTGTTGCTGCAATCCTGTGCCCCAGCTGTGCATTTGTTGCTGTGTCCAGGTTTGCTGCTGCTGCCATTGTGCGGCTTGTTGCTGGAGCTGTGTTAATTTCAGCTTTTCTGTTTCAGACATGGGTTTCATGTCTTTCTCCTGTAAAAAAACAGATATTTTGTTGTTAGCTTAACCATGTCAATATACTGCTCATCTTATTCACTCCTGTTGGTGGTAGAAATAACATATTGGCTACTGACCACCAAAGGGGAGTTGAACAGTAAGAATTAAATGCAGCAGTAGGATTCTGCTTCAAAGGAGACTGATTTTATTCAAAATAAGACATGGCCTCATTCTTCTGACTCTATACTTTCAATTCAATTACAGCCAATGATAAACAATTTTGGGTTAAACACATTTCAATTCTTTGATTTCTAAACATGTGTATGACATTCATAATTGAGAAAAAATAATTGCTCGAACCACAGATAGGGTTTTGACACAATCTGAGAAAAAAATTGGGATAATATATCCTTCCCCCTTTTTTTGCTTAGATTGTGTCAAAAGACCTGAGTCCCACACAGGAATCGAAAGAGACCTTTTTATAAAATGCCCAAGCACTTAACACAATGCATAGATAATATTTGATTTACTTATGAAGTACCAGTACACCCACCAGAGTACTTCTCTACATAGTTATCATAATGGGCTTTTTCTATCAAATGCAAAATTGGAATGATCAAAAATAGTTAGTAAAATAGAGGTAATAATCAGGTGTTTGACCACCTAATGGGAGTCAAAACAGAATTGTCAAAAATCGTCAATCCTGCCAGCAAGGGTGGTAAAATATTGTTTGGACAGATAACTTACAGGAAATCGACTATCAAAATGACAGATTTAAAAAATAGGCTTGATTCTACTTTTATATAATCCAGAACTAGAATACAAAGGTGAAGGTCAAATAAACAGCAATGACAGAGTGGTTGATCAAGTCTGAAGAAAAGAAAAGTCATAAAAACTGGCCCACTTATAAAAAGTGATGAAGACACCTATGGTCCTGATGAGTTCCAAGCTAGGATATGGTATTTCTTTATTTTTGTTCAGCTTTGTTTTGTGCAGTCAGATTTCCAGCCATCTCAGGACCAAACGTGTCTTAGTTATTTAAGTGTTGATGTGACAGTATTTAAGGAGTGGAGTCATCTTTCAAGACACAGAGATTGGAAGATGATTAGGACTCAGAGAGTGAAGAAATGAATTATGAAAGTTGAAAAGAAAAGACTGACAATGAAAATGATAAGAAGCATTGAATGCATTGTACACTAAAACTGTTATAAACAAGAGGTCCAGGGGCCACATCGCTCACCTGAGCAACAAATTTCATACCTCTTTTAATTTATTCCTATCTAAAATTCAACCCCCATTGTGGTCCCACCCTTAACCTTGGTATCGTGATTCAAACAAACTTGAATCTACCTACCTGAAGCTGCTTCCACACAAGTTACAGCCTTTTTCAGGCCTTATGGCTTTTGAGAACAAGCTTTTAAAAAAAATGCCATCAAATTTCCAATAATTCTAAATTCAGTTGGATTAACTTGCATTACCTTCACCCTAGGATGCTTTGTGCTAAGTTTGGTTGAAATCATTCTAAATGATATTGCCTTGAAAGAGTGTGTGACCCTTTATTATAACAAGCTTGAATCCTTTTCAACGAAGGATGCTTTGTGCCAAGTTTGATTGAAATTGTTGCATTGGTTCTGAAGTAGAAGTTGAAAATGAAAAGAATTTACAGACAGATGGACATAAGACAAAAGATCAGAAAAGTACACTGTAAATTATAGCTTGCAACTCTTGTGTGCTAAAAAGAAGACATAATTTGGCTGGAAATACATGTAGAAGGTCCCCCTGTTGGATTCTCTGTCTTTTCTGTTACACTCTGTTTAGAAAATCTAAATATTTTCAACTTCCAAGTTTAACAAACTTGTATATTTTATTACTATTAATTTAATACATATTCAAAACTGTTATATTGATGCATTATATATTTTCCAATATAAATCTCTATATTTTGTAAAACAAGAGATATTTCTATTGCATAATACTGTTTTTCCTGGTACTGGCTAGTCGTTCGTAGCTGTTACATCATACATGCATACACAATAAGTACAAAAATAGCTTGTCCAAGTCAGTGAGAATAGGACAATTGGTTGTTTAATGCCATTTGTTATCAAATGTGCACAAACTGTTCTCTTTTTTTTTTTTTTTCATACTAATTTAACAGACTGTAAAATGGTAATTATAAGATACTGAACAAGTAATGGCTTCATTTTGAAATTTTATACAAAATACAATGTAAACATTTAATTACTTCTGTTTCTTTGAAAATAAAATTGCCATATCTTAATTCAAAATATTTTTACATTCCAGTCTGAACAATTCACAGTGACTAAGACTAGTCTGAACAAGTATTGATATTATTTCATTTCACCTAACTAAAATTTTCACTGTTAGACTTCATTTTTGACCAAAACAGGAAGGATTTCTAAGTTAGAGTTTAGCATTTTTGTATTCTTTGCATGTTCATTTAAAAAATTACTAAATTTATCTTTTATAACACATGAACATGTTTTACTTCCTTAAATTTTATAATTGCTGTTGTCAATAAAGACTTGAATGTGACAGTAACAACACCTAAAATAAAATAGCAGCATAAATTTCCTCAGATGTGATTTCTTTCAAAATGGAGTCTTTCCCCCTACAAATGTAAGAGTATTAAATTGGTATATCAGGTTGTTTTTTTTAAATGTGGGAATTAATAGTACTTTTTCTATTTCATGATTTGTAAATATTGTGAATAATGTAAATGAGAAACAAAAAGATACGTTTCCAATATATACATTTAAATAACAGATGTGAGGGACTGGAGCACATGTCAGAGTCCGTGTTTGTGGGACTGTGTAAGATAGTGGGGACCTCACAACAGGTAGCTATCAGGAGGGAGACAGAGGATATCAGGGAGATGGTAGACAGACGAGTGACACCTAATGATGGGGTCATGAGGATGTTAAGTGGAAGTAATAGAGAAGGATTCAGACTGGAGGGATCAGATTTAGACATTATGTTCTGGCCAAACGACCATCGAGTGATCATGGACATGTCTCAGTCTGAGTATTACAACACAGCCAATACAACCTTGATTCTCTCTGACAGTTCTGAGAGTCCACCAGGATTCACTTTACTTCAGTTACTGACACCACGAACAACCAGAACTATCTACTCAGCATGTGTCAGAATGACTGACAGAGTCTATATATCTAGTTCTAAATACATACAGTTAACTTGTTCAGTAATTCCTAATTCTACTGTGCATGGACCCTGTGGTAGTGGTACATTAGCAGGGACTGAATATGACTGTGCTGCATGTTTTGTTTGTGACTTTTGGCCTCCGTCTGCCTCCTCATGGATAGACAGATGTCACTCATGGCCTGATCCTAAAATTGTTGAAGACATTGTCAGAAATGGATGTCACTTTGTAGCAATAGGACACACATTAGGGCCCCATGAAAATGAAGAATGGAGAATTTCCTTTTCTCAGTCAGAATATAAACTTGTGTCATCAATGAACCACTGCCAGTTTTTGACCTATGGGTTGTTAAAACTTTTCTTAAAAGAAGTAATGAATCAACAATCAGAAGAAACCAATAAACTGCTGTGTTCCTATCACATGAAGACAACAATTTTCTGGGTGATTCAACAAAACACACTACCTCACTGGTGTCCACAAAATCTCCTGGCCGGTTTCTGGGTCTGCTTTAAACTCCTCCTTAAATGGGTGTATGAGGGAGTTTGTCCTAACTTTTTCATTCCACAAAACAACCTGTTTCTGACAAAGGTCCATGGCTCAGCACAAAACAGATTGTTCCTACAGTTACATGAATTGTACAAGAAAGGTCTGGCCTGTCTGTTACAGAGTTCCTCTATCAGGTCCTACATCATCGATGTCCTGTACAATCCTAGACTTTCTATTTGTACAGATGAGAGTATAATGAGGTCTCAAGTTGATTATGATAAAGAACTTGTTGTACAGTCCCAACATTTTAATTTCTATATGTATGGGGATATAAGTCAATATACCAAAAGCATACACATGATAGAACAGTTTGTGGAGTCACCAATGACACATCATCAAGTTGCATTGATACAGACACTTGCAACCTCCATCCTTAAAAGAACATCTTTTCTATTACAACACATGAACACTTACACAGATGCCAACAAACAGATGTATATTGCAGACAAGCAGTTCTGTCACATGCTGAAATTAGCAGCCAAGTTTGGGTGTGTATCTGACATGTTGTACATTGCCATGTATTATTACAAGACACTCAGATACAGGGAAGCTTTATCTGTTATAGAGATGACAAAGGTCAAGTTAGCACAGCCATATCTGATGTACCATCAAACTGTAGACAGAGAGAGATATACTGAGGCTGTAGGGGGGCAGTCCTGGTCTACAAAGATCAGACAGGCTGTAGCATGGGATATCATACTTCACACAGAAATCTGTTATATCAGTGAACTAATACCAGAACAACAGTCTGCTCTACAGAACAGATGGCCTATATTATTTATCCCAGTGTTTGTAATGTTACACTTCCTAGAGTTCTTGTGTTACAGACACATTGATACAACATTATCACAAGTAGCTCTAGATAAACTACAGGTCCTAGTCCACCATGATCAGGGACTGTATGTATGTGATCTATTCAGAGACATCTCCTGGGAGATCCTTGGGATCTGCCAACAGATCACAGGGAACCTCCAGGCTGCTCTATACTCATACCAACAGTCACTGATCACACAGTATCCATGGAGCAAAATACAAACTGCTACACAGATGAGAATACAGGACATATAGCTCAGTCAACAACACACCAGTAAATATATCAGTAATTTGGAAAACATGTATATATTTGTCTAAGATTGAAAAGCCATCAATAAAATAAAAAAATATGGAGATTTGTGTATGTACAAAGATACATCCCTATCACTACTGAATTCAAAATCCACTGATATTCCCAAAAATTGACTGACATTGTCTGACATCCACTGTACATTGACTGTACCTCACTTTACATTTCACTGACTTCCACTGTACCCCACTGTACATTTCTACTGAACAGCACTGTATCCCACTGTACGCCACTGTACAGTCCTACTGACTTCCACTGTACCCCACTGTACGCCACTGTACAGGGCATTGACCAGCACTGTACCCCACTGTACGCCACTGTACTGGGCACTGACCAGCACTGTACCCCACTGTACGCCACTGTACTATTAATTTGAGAAAAAAATCAGATTTTTAAATCTTTAGTTTAAATGATCAAGTTGTTAATTCTCTGTGTCTCATGAGCGGTATTTTAGCCACTAAAAAACAGTCAATTAAACACAGAATCCACAAAATACATGTATATCCATGCTTGTTTTTTGTGTACGCATGTCTAAATATCATGACTGCCCGCTTGACTACACAGGTACATTTTGAAGATAGCGTGCGAGTTTCTAGCTCATTTGTTAATTGATTTTTTTAATTTGATTAAAATATTTAAAAATACATTGCAAATGTCAGGTTTCAATTTTACAAAATAACACCTACTGCAGAATACATTATAAATTTTAAACAAAATCAGTGACATATTAAGCGGTAATTAACTGTATCATTAATTTCAGCAAGAAATAAAAGGAAGAATTTAAATCAAAGGAGGTTGTAACATGTTGTAATATGCGTAGCTGTACAGTTTTCTTAAAATATGATTTACTTTTAAATGTTTTAGAAATAAGATATATAAAATGCCCTACGCTACACACTGTTTTTGTATAATGAGAGAGAGAGAGCGAGAGAGAGAGAGATTACAGGTATAACACTTTCTGACTATATTGTATTGGTGTCATTTGTAGTCGTAGAAAAGTTCACAATAAAATCTATGTTGGAACTGGCGGTTGTGATGCCGTACGGGGATTTTAACCTTATATCTTTCTGACTCGGGGCCTCAAGTTTTAGCACTAGAAAATTCGAGAGAGAGAGAGAGAGGAGAGAGAGAGAGAGAGAGCCATTAATCAGAAATCGATTAGGATAATAAGAAATTGATTGTCTATATTAATCTGCTTCTTTTACATATCAATTATTTTTCTTTATGTCTTAAGTTTATCTTTGCCAACTAATTCCCGGGTTTTAGAAAAATATCTGCGAACGTTAAGTCGAAAAATAAAACGTAATATAGATAATACCCCCCCCCTTTTTTTCCCCCCGAATCCACTTGATACCCCTTGCAGTACTATGTTATGTCGAAACGATTCATGTTAAGCAATCGGTTAATAAAATTAATGCATTTTTTTTTTTAATTTTGACCTCGATGTGTAATCACTATTAAATAGATATAATAAATCCCACTTTTGTGCAAACATTACATGCAAGTAGTCCTACATGTAAGTAAATAATAATAATCTTTTAAGACAGATTTTAAATGATTATGATCCCAATGCACCCGGCAACCGTAATGATATTTTTAATCAAAAGTGAAAATTCAGATTTTTTGTTTTAACAGTGTATTTCCCCGACGTTTACATCTGTTTATTCCTAGGCCTCAACACATATACACAGGTGGTCAGTTTTCACACCTTGACGCAGTCACCCGGGCGTGTGTATAGTCTGAGCCTTTCTGTTAGTTCCGAGTTTTTCATTGTTCCCATGCAGACAGACAAAAGATTTTTATCTGTAGACATACACAAAGAAGGAGAAAGTACACCGTCGATATAAAAAAAATACGTTTTAGCGTTGACTTTCAATCATTAAGAATTTTTAAGACAATCATTGAATAACGAACTTCAAATCATTTGAATCCATGGACATCATCCCGTAACTAAAAATAAATACATAATTTAATTTTTTTTATGCCAAGATGTAGATTTAGCCGCTGTCAACATTTCTACATATTACTGGTAGTACTTTATTTAAATACTAAAATATTCGTACGTTAGCATGGTTAGAGAGAGAGAGAGGAGAGAGAGAGAGAGAGAGAGAGAGAGGAGAGAGAGAGAGAGAGAGAGAGAGAGAGAAAGAGAGAGAGAGATATTTTATAGTAGATTTGAACTTATCTTGTTTGCTATGATTCAATATACCAATATACTGGTTTCAGTAAATGAAGAAAAAAACAGAAGAAAAAACGAAAGATCGTTTTAAAGGCCGAACATTTTTACCGGGTTGTAAATCTCAGGTGAGGGCGGGGCTTAATTTCTAGAGGTGTGAAAGCCTCTGGGGCTGGAAGTCTACCTGCAATCATGAACGCTGCTAATCACTATACACAGGAAGCAAATATTACACAATATATAAATAATTAGTCAGAATTTGTCATAGTTTGAAAATCTTATTGTTTTTATGACCATACGAAGCGATTTTATACGGAAATGTCATCCGAATGTTCTCTAAGAGCACGTGTGTAAAGCACAATTAAAAAAATTTAGTAAACTAATTCTGCTTTAAAGATTTAACTCAGTACATTGTGTTTGGCACTTGACATTGTTTAAGACGTTAATTTTAACAAATATAATTGTATAAGAAAACCATACGGTCAGTAAAAATGTTCACTTTAATGTAAAAGCAGCCGCATTATACAATGACAACTAATGGAGTTCGTTTTCCATGGAGTGACGTTTTCGTGCAAAAAGTCCCAATTGAGTGTATAACCAGTAAAAACAGCTTTAATAGCTCATAAGTTTGTTTTAAAAAAGAAAATTTTGTATGCATGTTTTGGGCTGCATGCTCATTCATCTTCGTGGAATTTAATGGGTCAACATGATTAAAAAATAAATTGCGTATTTTCAATTACTGAATAATAAAAATATTTTTCTCATTTATCCGACCCGTACACAATTCACTTATTACGGAAAGAGAAAATTAACATGTTTGCCTATTAATTAAGGTGTGCTAAAATTAAATTGTGATGCAGCAAAAATATTACGCTGGGGGGGGGGGGGGGGGCTTGCCTTTCCGACTTTGGAGGAGAATAGTTACACGAGAGAGAGAGAGAGAGAGAGAGAGAGAGAGAGAGAGAGGGAAGGAGGGGATATTAATTATATGTTTTTTCTTATTAAAACTATGAAACAACATGTATATCATGGCAACATTCTTAGCTGTGCAAGAGAAGATACATGTAGATGTATGACATGTGGTGATAATGAACAGTGTTCAAATTCAAAAGTATATAATTAAAAGTACTGTAATAGAGTGAAATATTATTTGAACACTGTTCGTTATCACCACATTTCATTTTTAATTTAACACCATACTTATTTTGATATCAGCGACTGGTGGGGAGGTGGGGGGGGGGGGGGGTTGGTTGGTTGAGGATTTATAAATATTTAACATGTTTAATATCCGACTTATTTAAATAATTAAAAAAACGCATCTAAAATGATGAATATAAAGAGTATTTCGTTTATTCATACATGTTATGTTTTAAAAAAAATATATTTCAAATGGATTTAATAATCTAAAGACCTAAGGAAATTGCATAATATCTTGAACAAGGTGTCAGACTGACAATTTACAAGGTTGAATATTGGGACATTCACACCTTTTGATCTACTGAAAGTATGTATACTATACACAGATGCTGCCTCACTGATCTTCCTGTGAAGTAAAACTTCAAAGACATTTTAAAGTCCAGACCAGTTATCTTCTCTCTTTTGAAAAAAAAAAAATCAGTATGTTGAGCAATATGGTGGATTTTTTTTATCGTTGAAAAAAAAATTGTTCCTCCTCCACATATATGTTACATTAAAGTTTTATCGCAAAGCTCACTTGGGTGTATTCGCTGCGAGCGATGTAGTATTGCGTTGAGTGATGACACTTTCTAATCGGTGTGTATTTCAATTGCGATTCGCAGTAAAGATTCTGATTATAGACCCGCCCATTTATCAAATGCATGTTGAGAACATGATGCTAACACGTAGAAAGAAAACTTCTCATAAAGTTGTACTAGCAAGTTTAAAATTACATACAGAGTTATTTGATAACAAACGGGGCGATGTTTACGTACATGTGTAAATAATGTTAATGAAAAGAAAAAAGAAAAAGAAAAGTTCCCTAAAAGCTGGGATCGGCGCAGGGATCAGTCACAGATTGTACTTCGCTTATCGAATAATGTTATTCAAACTCGTCAGAAACTGTTTAGTGAACAAATAAATTTTACGTTATCTTTCATAATGTACCATATATGTATATGGAAAATCGCATGAGTTGAACAGTTTTTCCTCACAAAAAACTTGTTGCAAAATGTAGATCCACGGGAAAATTCGGTTGACACGCCGTGAAATCCATTAGACGTTTTACAGCATACGTCTTCACTTTTTTGTTTACAATAAAGGATGACTGCACTTAAGGACATGCGATATTTGCGAGAAAATAAACTTTTAAAAGAAGAATTTTTCTTTCAATAGCAGAAATGGCCAACATCTAAACTGCAACTTTACGTAATTGCGTTAAATAAAAGTATGTTGATACCAAGTACGGATTTGTTTTCATAGGCGGGGGTCATCACGATTTCTTGAATCTCCATACGATAATGAGGACGCCCACTTTTACACTGACCTCATACATAGTCAGCGCATGTTTGTCTATTGTTCTCTGTTTAACAGTAGTTGTATATTTGCAATATCTAAGTTATGTCAAAGGGAGATTAATAGACAAACATGCGCTCATGGTTTAAATGAGAAAAAACTGCTTCTTCTTACTTTCGCTTTCTCTGTTGTTACCAAGGGTTGATACATGTTGAATATTATAATTCACCACGTGATTTCTCACCACAGGTATCTTTGTGAATACATAATTCTACCACATGACGTGTAAGGTAGCATGTTATGTGCTAACTAGGACAATGTTTTCGAACACGTTAAGTTGTCAAGCATTGATTTAAAGTCTTCTGTACTTACATGGGCGTGGTCTAATTGTTGAAACCATAGTAAATAGTATTCTTGTACCATATAAAATAGATAGGGTTATGGTGAAAGAGTGATCACATAAATTTTTATACATGGCATTGTTATTCATTCTCGTCTAATTTTTGTACCATTCTGATAATGTCAGCTCCACCTCTCATGCATATTAATATCAATCTTATGTTTGATCAAGGAATAAGCTAGAACAAAATAAATACTGCCTCATCTGAAATTGATGCGTTAAAATGATTAGAATTTAATATCGATGAAGTATATGTATTATACTGAAAAATGAATTGGGGATTGAACCTGTTTAAACAGCGTGTTTTTGACAATTGTTTATACAAAAAAAGAAGAAGCGATTATTGTGAGAACTGTCAATTATTGCAGCGATTTAGTTTTTGCAGTTCCGATACAGAGTTAAACAACACATCTGGCAGTTGGTGCATAAATTAACAATACCATGTTAGAAGTTAAGAGTGGGCGGGTACTAAAACGGCCAATGAAAATGCTTGTTTTATAACTGCAACTCACGATCCCAATAGTGGCGTAACTCAACCCATCAGTCCATCGCTCGCAGCGAATACACCCAAGTGAGCTTTGCGATAAAATTGAGAGAATTTAAAACTATCTATAAATTGACAATATGGATTAAATTAAATTCATTTAAAAAAAAAAAAACCAACTAGATATTTAGTTACTAAAACATTGATTTTGAAATATATAAAAATATTTTCCCCTTTTAATTGAATAAGTTGCTATATTTTGTATGATAATTGGATTCCGAGTTTTTAGATAAATACATGCGCGGTTCGGAGGATGGGGGTGGGGGTGGGGGGGTCAGAGGATAATTCAATTTTTTTTAAACTTACATAGTACAACTATCCAAAATATGTCTAAGCTCCCCCAGAAAATAAATATCCCTGCCCTTTCCCTGGAAAAAAATCTGACTGCGCATGTAGTTATAAATGAACTTAAAGAAATAGAAGGCTTAGCTCATTTTCTCTCTTGTAAGCAATAGGAAACAATCAAAACAAATCCAGATTTTGGTCTCAAATAAAGTAAATATTCAATTCATTGTTTAAACATAATAACTTATAAAAACATAGGTACAGTGGGTTACAGTGGTGTACAGTGTTTGTCAGTACCCTGTACAGTGGTGTACAGTGGGGTACAGTGCTGGTCAGTGCCCCGTACAGTGGTGTACAGTGCTGGTCAGTGGGAAGGTACTGTGCTGTCCAGTAGAGTACAGTGGCTTTTTACAGTGGGATACAGTGGGATACAGTGTGGTACAGTAGCTCTGTACAGTGGGTGTACAGTGGATTTACAGTAGGGTACAGTGGTTATACAGTAGATGTCAGACGTCAGTCAATTTTTGGGAATATCAGTGGATTTTGAATTCAGTAGTGTATATCCATCTACAGTCCCCAAATCACAAGATATATACTGTGGAATCATTAGATTTCGTGGTGACTCAATTTTTGTGAAATTTTTGGGTACCTCTCATCCACAAATTAACATCCTCCAAGAATTAATAAATTAGGGTTATAAAGTCATGTTTTTTCTAGGTATAAGAAAATATACAAAATTATGTCTCTCCACAAATATATAAAATTTCAGCGATCCACGAAAATTGGCCCCCACAAATTTTAATTATTCCACAGTACATGTTTTTTAAAGCTCTTTGAATATTTTCCATGTAAATTACAATAAATAAACATGCTATTCTATATAACCATGAAATAGTTTTTGTGCTATCCGCCCATGGTGAATAGTCATCAAAACTATTCATCAATGGCATTTGAGTTCCCTCATTTTTGAACTCAGAACACCTCTGGTGTTATCTGAGTCGCAACGTTATATTCAAAGTCCAATAATTCTAATTTGTTTATCATCTGATTCAACAAAATCTGAACTGCTAACAAATTAAGTTTTCTTAAAGTAAAATAAAAC
Source organism: Magallana hongkongensis (assembly GCA_016163765.1). NCBI lineage: Eukaryota > Metazoa > Mollusca > Bivalvia > Ostreida > Ostreidae > Magallana > Magallana hongkongensis. Next base: position 64,808,489 of record WFKH01006014.1, on the reverse strand, counting down.
TTTCTTACAGTATAATAAATTTATACTTTTTACTTATAATTCTTTTAAAGTATAATAAAATACCTATTCACTAGCTATTCGGACGATAACAAGTTTATCGTCCCCCTCAACAACAAGTATTTCACTAGTCTTTGTCTTGTTAAATAGTTGCTGTCTCGGAGGACACATAGTTTCCATAAACTATCGGTCCTACCGGCAAAACCGATAGAAAATCAAAATGTCAGATAACATTTGACATATTATCGGTCCGTGTGACTGGTAAGTTCCACTTTCACAATCCGGAAATTTTCTGTTTTTTACACACCGTTTTTGTCTTTTAGTCGTAATCTCTAAAATGCTTTTAGGGAGCGAAGTTTCTTCTAAGTGCTTATTGCACACTGATATAGCATCATGTCATGGTCCATTATTTTTCTGTTTATACCAGGATAAAAGCTATGCTAAGGTTGAGAAAAAAGAAAACTATGAGGATAGTATAGTCCAGAACGGCAGGGAATAGTTGAAATGTAGCAAGGTTAATGGCATGACTTGTTCCATATAATAGAGAAGGGTCAATCACTGCTGTTTCATAGATCAACTCTCACTTTTGAATCCATTAATTTTCAATTGTATATGATCATAAAAGTTAATGTGTTCGTTTAGATTTAATGAAAATTATCCAGTACAATGGCTAAAAATCATGAGTTTATGGCACATACACTACTCATGTGTATATCTGACATGGAGCCCTAAACAGACACAACAGAAATAAAATAATGATCATATACATATTTTGGAGTTATTTATTTAGAAATATTTACATTCAGTGTATATTTCCCCTTATGTTTGCATTGGAAATCTGCAACGTTCAATTTCCTATGAATACACTTTGCTAATTCATGCGCCATGAGCACAAATAGAAACGTCACCACGTGTTTTGAGAATATATATTTTTGTAAGATTAAATGAAACGTTCAACCTTACATAACCATTTTGATATGTACTTTTGAAAAATAATCATTAAATTATATCTACTCCGTAATAAAAAAAGATTTCTATACAAAGTACTGGCACTATATTTTTAGTCGCGCAAGCGAACTAAATAACATGTTAGTATGGCTGTTCCATGTATGTTTCATATCCCTGACTGAGAGCGTAAATAATGGCTTTATAGCGACAATACACATTTATTTCATAC
>WFKH01006014.1:64754003-64769074 GCA_016163765.1 Magallana hongkongensis | reverse complement strand
ATATATATATAATGCGCAATTGGCTTTAGTGTATGCAACTCCTCTTCCCGCCCATACACCCAATATCACATTTTTGGATGGAATCAGTCGATAAAATTAGGCTGCTATTAAACAATGCTGTTTTGCAGAAACTGTAATAGATCTTGTCTGATGCACCAGGTGGTATTGTATACAGTTTTAGTACTTTGTCATTCTATGACATTGTCCTTTTAAAAAGTAAAATGCGGGTTAACTTGGAATTTGAATAAAATCACAAAGCACATTCCGGTGAATTTCTCGTTTTATAATCTCTTTACAAAACTATGAGATCGGCGTTGATATTGCTTTGGATAATATTTAAAGTTTTGGTTCGTTCTAAACTGGCATGTAACTAGACCTTAGTCCATGTGAACGCTGTGTTTTGTCTCTTATTGGGGACAACTATTCATGAGACCCCAAAATCTTCATAGATATATAGATATATAGATATATAGACCAATCGGGTCAACGGCAATACCATGTATGTTTAGAAATAATTCCTCCAAAATCAGAGAAACAAACTAATTGCAAACATCTCCTATTCATCAAAAAATGAAACAAGGAAATTACCCTGCCTTTTGCCTATTGATAATAAATACATCATGTTTAAACAAAACCCAAGAACAATACGACTCACCGAAACACTTGATGGGATGGTTGGCCACAATTCTACAGTAAAAGAACGGCTTCTTTTCCCGCCGGGCTCTGTCTAGGTCGGTCGTACTCCCCATAGTTGATTCCCGGCTGGGGGATACCTTGGATGGACAGGTGTTCCGTCCCGGGGGTTCTGTTGTCATGGTAGATGGTCCGACTCCGGGTGGCTCCCTATTCCATTGTACCTAGTCCCTGAACAAGGCGCTGTGGAAACAGGGGGCTTCCACACAGACTCTAAGAGTTCCTCATCCAGTAGAGGCTACAAGTTTCTGATAATGCGCACCACGGCTAAAGTTGTTATATACCCGATATAAGTGCACGTGTACCCGCGAGTGATTGCATTGGTAGATTTTTAAACACACGGTAAGAAGGTTTTGTAATTTTAAAATCGGTTTAGTGATTTCATGGTTGAAGAACTTCACACATCTAACCTCGGTCTTACACATACAAAGCATTTAACTGTCACGCTTGCCAAAGTAGATAATTGATTGGTAATCCAACAGACTGTATCATGTAGATTTACATAGATTGGATGGGTATATATATTCCTTTTCTATTGTAGAGACCAGTGTAGCTAGAACAGAATTGCTGCAGCGTTTTTACCTGTTGTTAATAATCAATAATCCAGGTCGTTAGTGGGCCCGTTAAAAGGACTCGATAATGAGACAGAGACTGCTATAGAGTAGATTGCAGGTGTCAGTCATAACCAGTGCTGAGTATTGCTCATCCAATTACAGACAATGACAATTTCTTTATTCTCTTAACTGTATGATTTACAGTGTTGAGAAAAGCTACGTCTAAGAACCCCCAAACCCCAAATAATAAAATTTAAAAACAAAAGAAGAAAACCGGTGTATTGTTCCTTGTACCAACTGTCATGTTGTAAATTATGTATTTACTGCCACCCGGTAAATTCAAAATTTACAACATGACACAACTAACACGACAAAAGGAGGATATATGATAGTGCCCTTTATATAGTACTTTCTCACCCTCTTTAAAAAAAGAGAGAAAAAAGCGGGTTAAGCGAATAATATATAATGTTAAATTAAAGCAATGCAGTTAATTTTTACTGTAAGAGGATGAAAATTGGGGTAGAATTAGTAGGGTAAGTCACACATTGTTTTACAATCTATACCGTCATAATTGTTTACCAAATTTGATACTATACACTGCTATGGTGGACAATAAGTTCATCTCTATGAATTTTTCTGTCAAAGCCTACCTGTCTGCGTTTTTCTCTCTTCCTTTTCCCCGAGACTGTTTCCCGCGTAATTTTACCCGAAAAGCGCAACCGACCGATGAAGTGAATTTGATATTAATATTTCTGACTATTAATAAATACAGTTCATATTAGTTTTCTAGATTTATTCCCATTTTTTTTTTGCAATATTACTACAGGTTATTTAGGTTATCAATACTTTATCAATATTTTTCTTTCATTGTTTTTGATATTAGAAAAAAAATTTAATGCAAGGGTTCTTACATTTGAAAAACGCGACCTATTACATGAGATTATGATTTACTAAAAGAAATTTAGATACATAGTTCTTTAGGAAGTATTCAAGTACATGTATTCAACTCGCACATGCCCCTTCCTTAATTAAATTTATATATTTTTTTTCAATTTAGCTTCTAATTAAAACAGTACGATTTAAAGATGTCTCACATAAGTATACGTAATGATAATATAAAGTAAAACCAGTTAGCGATATGTTGATATGTTATCTCTAACAAGTCCTCTTATACTCTTTGGTTTGGGAATGACAGGGCTGACTTTTTTTTTTATCTTTTTTTTTATTTTACCCTTGTAAGACATCAGTGAAAGTCAGTGCCTTTGATCGCGTCCAAAGAAATAGGGATTTGTCATTCTCAAATCACTTCAAGATTACTAATCTCCGGAAGGAACAGAGCTTCTCCTGTAATCTTGTTATCTTGAGATCTGAATCAGAAACTGATATTCTAATTGCTCCCTATATTTGTGTCCTTTTGGAATGATTTGGTTTTTTAATTCTATTTCCGATTTTCTGTAATGAATTCACAGACGTAAGAGCAGAACGGCGTTTACCAATCTAATAAAAAATAAAAAATGGTGATTAAAAAGCAAGGAGAAAAATTACAATATCTAGTAAAGGGAAACATCTCGAGAACAGACCGAATTGCCTTTGATTTTCCGTCTGAAATAGAATTTGATGGACTTATCAGCTCGTTCAATCTGCCCCTGCAGTGGTTGCCCGGGTGCTTCCTGACCCCGTTCCCAGGACTCGTTAGATGACGTCACACGGTGACCGGGTGCATGTCACCCCCCAGGCCCCGCTTTCAGGCCTCACTCATCGGTCCGCTCGGTGCAGCCCCAGAAAAAAAAATCCGGCATGTTTATTGAGAAAGCAGGTTCTTTATCTGAGAGGAAGTGAAGACACGAGGTGACGTAGTTCAGGTGTGCGTCGTTAGAGGACATTCATCATGATATGCTAATGTTCTAGTGCATCGCACCTTGCAACAGCGGATTTCAAATTTTAACGTACTCAACAAAGTTTCAAACTTTTGTGTTGAAAAAAAAGGTTTTTGTCAGGTAAACAAAGCATTCAGGGTTTCATGGGTACACGAGGAAGAAATTGCATTAAATAGCTGTCAACGCTATATTTTGTTTGTTTATTGATTTAGATAAGATACAGATTATTTTCTAGTTCAGAAAATACGAGTACCATGGTATCTAACTCGGAATTTATTAGCATTCTAAAAATTTGATCAGGTTTGAAATTTTCCTGATTCATTGAAAAATAAAATTAAAATATTGAATAAAACACGTTTATTCCAAGACCATAGGAAGCGGGGACGTTTAAAGGGGGTGCTAATTTTGTGTGCGTGGAAAATGAAATTTTCACAATCATTCAGAATTTTCATTGCCCCAGCCTCATTAAAGTTTTGTGTTTTCATTTAACATATTTTGTCGGAGGGGAGAGGGCAATGTCAAAATCGTTACTATGTCATGTTGTATATTTTGAATTTACTGGATGGGTGTAAATACAAAATTTACAACATGACAACTTGTAAACTTTGTATTTACACCCTCAAAGTAAATTCAAAATTTACAACATGACAACTATGTCTTCAACATGCTATGCCTCTCTAACTTTCAATTCTGTTGTGTAAAGGTGATTTTTTTACCAATGAAAACGAAAGACTTTTCCTTATTGTTTTTTTTTTTCACACCTTCATTTAAGTTCTGCATGTAGTATTTGTAAACACTTTTTACTGTTAATAAACCAATGTTTATATACATGCCTCATCTCCATCTGTACAGATTCCAGACTACACGTGTACTGCAGTTTTCAGAATCTACGCCTCACCTTCATCTGTACAATTTCCAGACTACATCTATACTGCAGTTCTCAGAATCTACGCAAAATCGTGCTATCTATTACATTATACTAAAATAAACATCATGTGTTTAAGGAGTCTGATGGTCAACAAATTAATTATCAGATCTACCTTAAAGGAACAGAGCGTACAATGCCTGTCAAATCCCCCGCACCTAGGACATTTAAGCGACTTATGTACATCTCTTATATACATAAACAAATCGTACATTTGAATATGTGCATCAGTACATGTAATGCTATAATATAGAACTTCATTATCTGATCATTAAAAAACATACATTTATAGTTTTCTTCTTGGTTTCATTTCTATGTTTCTTATCTTTACATTATAACGTGATCTCAAACAATCTCTGACTGTGCTAGCGCTATTGTTTATTTGAAATTATTTGGACTGGACAAGAACATTATGTTTTGGGGTTATTTTCCGTCATCTGACAGGTTTAAGATATTTTCCAAAATAAATCTATTGTATCAAAAATTAAAAAAAGGTTTACCTAAAAGGAAGCAAACGCGCAGAAATTAAAAAAAAGAAAATGACCACTATGATTCGAACACCCTTTACGCCGAGAGGCACTGTCTACATTCCCCACCTATCACACTGAGCTACATAGACACATACTAGTAACTGTGAAAAACTTTAAAAGTTTGACAATTATATATAAAGTTTTCAGTTTTTGTGAAAACCACGAGTTTTTACCCATAATGGGTATTGACTCCACTTTCATTAATCAATAATAAAAAACACTGAAAACCTATCCTTTTATCAAAAGTACATTTAGGATGGAGTCTAGACCCATTTATACCAAATTTGTATGTAATATAGCACAGTAAATGGTTAAGATTTATGCATAAAACGTCGTGTGGTCTAATTTGGAAACCTATAATTCTTGTGTTAACAGAATTAAAGCACGTTATTGATTTGCATCGTTAAATTCATTTTATAAACAATGTATACAAGCCAAAATTTTATATCTCAGCAACATTTGATCAAGTTCTTTTTTATTGCTCCAATATGGGGATATATATCGCCTTGTACGCCCCTGTCGTTTTTAAAATATGATTTTTTTTTTGCCTATAAACTATGAATTTTTTTTAGTTTTAAATTATTCTAAATTAGTAAAGAAAAGTCCATTGATATTAACTTATAAATGAACGGTAACGTAATTTTTAGCACTCTTTTATGAAATTCATCTTTGGCGGCTCTCCCTTGGTTCTTATCTTTATTAATTTATTTTTAACACAAACATACATATTAAACACATATCAAATGTGTTTGTATTTTTCTTAACTTTGTTACAATAAAAATTAATCATAATTTTTTTCTTATAATTATAAAATCATGTAAGAACCTGGGGGAATAAGCCAAGGCATATGCCCACAAGTGGCCACAACCCTATCACTAGTATGTTTCAAATGACAATCACGCATTTAGTATAATATGTGTATTAACTTCAAGTATTTTTATTCATGTGCTTACATATCTCCAGAGAATTTATTATGTGCGTGTACATAGAATGAAGAATTCCAATCTTTTGTATTAAAGTCCATAATTTCTACCCCCTCAACATAGTAACATGTTGATTTTTAAAAATAATACTAAAGATAACTGATTTAGCAGTTAACTAAAAATCTATAAAATGATTAAGTGCATGTGTTTAATTCATAATAACGAAATTTTTACTTTCTTTACATCAAATGAGTTTTTCGAATTTAAACAAAGTAAACAAAGATATAAAAAATATTTACAACATGACTTATTAGAATCGAACACCTATTTCAACATATTTATGTTTCAAGAACTCCTCGCTAACCGCTACACCACGGAATCACATTTTTGAATCCATTTAAATAACAAACTCAATTTAGTATTGCGCAAACATAAGTCGGTTTTGGTCATTTGATGATCATCTTGAAATTTGAAGGAATAAAACTTGCTTTTTACCATAGAATGGGTCTTGGTACCATTTTTTTTGAAAATTGAAAAAGATAAACATTTACATGTTTTATCAGTATACGTTCTTTAAAAAATGGTATGATGACCCACTCTATAAAAAACTAGTCTGAACATCCGATTTCATAGGCATTTTGTTGCTCAATTAGCATATACATATTTTGATGTCTTAATATCAATTAAATTTGAAGTTAATTTTTTAAGGTTTTGGTAATACTGAATGCAAATGATTACATATGTTTAATAAATGTAACAAAAGTGATATTTGTAAGAAAAAAATTGTGGATTTTTCAAATGGACGTGAGTGGTTTTATGCCTCGGCTTATTCCCCCACGTTCTTTGATACACTGTACCATAAATCATATTTCATTTTTTAAAAATCATACCAGGTCATATACAGGTTTTTGTAGCAGGTAAATCTAAATTTACATTCTCATTATGTTTTATTATGATTTATTATGATTTTAATTTTGAGTTTTGACATGACCTCACTCACATGCGTCCGGCCACTGAAAAAATAGTTCCACTGTCACCGGTGGTCCATTATTTATTTATAGTTATTTATTTTTTAAACTGCAGGACAACCCATACGTCCTGTACGGTGCGTATATGTGTGTACTTCATCATATCTTAATTTCACTGTGTCAGTGCATTTGAGAGGTGAAGCAGGTATTGAGGCCGGATCGCATCGAAATGGAAAGTGTTATGGAATACTGTAATACGTTCACCATAGGTTAACAAAAATTAATTAACCGCTATACTCTACTGTACATGTATATACATAAAAACAACGAGATATGATTTAGACTTATCCGGTGAGACTTCTGTTGCCATTTAATTCCAATTAGCAGGATTTGCAGCCCAAGTAATTTCTCCTCCAAGGCAAACGGGCTAGAATTCCTTGTGATAAGTGATGGTAACGACGAATCCCGTATAGGTATAACTTGATGGTTTGGTAAGTTCAATGAATCGTAGCAGTAAGCAGCAAAGTGCATCAGGGTATCTTTGGTGGTAACTTAAGGATAATTGTTCATTTGAGTGAATCTTACATATCTTTGGTGTCCTGTATAGTAGACAGTGTGAGTTGAGGATGAAACTGAGCTTGACATTAGTGCACCTATCCTACTGGAAGTTTCCAAAGGACTTTTTTCATGGTTAGGTAATGCTGAGGAAGGCTTTTGTCAAGAGTTATGCGTCTGAATTTGGCATCAGCTACAACGGGCGCGCTTGATTTTCCAAAAAAGGTGTACACCGTGTACACTTTTAAAAATCAAGTGGAGTGGTGTAGCGTTAAGGTGTACACCGGGTGTACACTTTTCTACATCGAGTCAGGAGCATGTGTTGTTGGGTGTAGCACTGAAACCAACATGGCAGACGAATTTTATGATTGAAAACTTAAAAAATAATTTTAAGTACTAAAACGGATCCGAAGTAGCATGTAAGTTGTCTTTAATATGAAAGTCATTAAGTTTAAAATGTTTTGTTTTGTTGCATTTTAATTCAGAAAAAGAATCGGATTGTTGCGGAATTTATCAGATTCTCTGTTAAAACTGCATCCTTTTTCGCGATATTTTTTTTCTTAACTTCCCTGCACTATGTACACTACGCGTACACCATCTAAGTGTACTTGATATACGAAATGTTTACACCGGTGTATAATCAAACACGCCCAACGTCTTTCCAGGAGGTGTTTTGAATGGATGCAGAAATTGAATTAAGCAGAACACAACGTAAATTGTCTCCTTAACTTCATGACGGAGAGTGCTTTAGAGCGTTCCCCGTGAATAATTTTCACTGTGGTTCCACAGTCATGCTTAAATCGCTCTTATTCCACATGGGTTAGGAGAGTTGATACTCCTCAGGTATGCCATATGGTTAGATCAATTTTAGATCAATTTTCGTACCAATCAGATGTCAACTTTCTGTTAAATGATGACCCGAAATTTCTGAACAAATTTACGTTAAAGATTTCTCAGCAACTATTAATCTCAGATCCTTGAAGTTTTAATACGCTTTTTTGTTTAGGCATGATGCCATAAGGTGAGATTTATTTTTCACACGTTTGATATCAACTTCATGTTAAAAAGTTGACTTTATTATGAATTGTGAATTATATATTAACATTAGAGCGCAGGTATCACTAGTGAGCATTGGTTCACATATATTTTGTTATTACCTATTTACTTTATTGCATAGAGTTTACCAGGGTCTAAAATTTGATGAAAACGTTATGCACTCTATAGGAACTGCACAAATGTGTACACACACAAAAATCCCTCTTTTCACTAGAATATATTGAGAATCTTAAGCTTGCAGATCCTTTCTTTTAAACAACTTCGTTACATCTATATTAAAATTCGCTTTCCCCTTAGATTTAGATTTATTACATGTTTTAACTAGTAAAATGAATACTGGTATCTGGAAAAATGATTCACTGATAACTCTGAAAATAAATAGTGTTGGACTATCAACAAATTTTACAAATATACCATTAATATTCCAAAAGAACCTGTGAACCCATCAAAGCCAGAGCGTTTATAATATTTAATTTGCAGAGTTTTAAAAAAACAACGTCAAATTCATTGCTCATGAGCTGAATGTACTTTTCTCCGTTATATAAGGTTATAAAGAGCTCTTTCTTTCAAAAATTTAACTTTGATTCAATAAATACATGTAGAATATTGTAAAATGACAGCTTATGATTAACTCTCCTAATTATTTTTGCAGTTTGGACACTTGTCGATATTTATCTTGTTTAAAAAATTGTTGACAATCTGATCGAGAATATCTGGATGAAATACTTTACAGCAAAACAGGTTTCAGCAAAACTTTGAAGGGGTCAATGAAAAAAAAATTCTTGTAAGATTCTTTTAACTTTTTCATGGTCATAGCAAAATTGCATTGAATTAGTTCTAAAAAGTGTTAAAAACAACATATATAATTGTTATATAACTGTATGTCAGTAAGACAAAATATCATTACAATTATTTCATTTTATTTCAAAGACCTTATAAATGAAAGTCATTACTGATTGTGCCAGATCTAGCATGAACTTTTACTTTTTGAGGTCATTAATTCATTATACCTGTTTGTTATAACTAAGTTTTGCTGTTCGTATCATACTATATGCAAATTTGTTTAGCATAATATATGTGCATGCATGAAGAGTTACAAATTAAAAACAATTTCATCCTATCTAGATTTGTTTTCCCTCGGACTGAAATGTCACACTTTCATTGGTTGAACCATGACACGTGACTGCTCTATGTCCGTCTGGTGAGAATTAATATTCGGCAATATGGCCGACGCTTCGCCTACTTATCTCACCATTTTAATCATTTAATACAGAAGGCGTATTTTCTAAGTTCTTAAAATATTTGGAGAAGTTGTCCTTGGAATTACTTTTAAATTAGAGTAGTTGTCCTTTGAATTGACGTCACATTGTTGTGTATGGAGCAGAATAAAATGGCAGCGTTAAGATTTCCTCAAACCTGGATGAAATGTAAGGCCACTTTTACACGGATTTGCGAAGATCAACGCTTTTGTAATTTAATGTCTCACTTGGGATCCTCGGGAAAACAAAATACATAATAGGTTTGTTACTGACTGACTACATAAATATATGGGGTTGATCAATTTCATAGACGGCGTAACAAATGTATACATGTAGTACTAGTAATAGTCCCACATGAATGTATGATTTTATTACTGCAGTTATTTTTACAATACCAATGGTAAAAATCATTTCTAACTGAGTTCATCAATTCAAACATAGAACTCAAAACAAATGGAACATCAAAACAAGTGGTACATCAAAACAAAGGTACAAAAAAATGGAATATCAAAATAAATGGTACATCAAAACAAATAGTACAGTAAAAACGCTTATAACAGGTACCAGGGAAGGATGATTATGCATCGTTTATATCCGTCAAGTTTACAACATGGAATGAAGACACGGGGAATGAATATTACTTCGCTGTAAGAGTCAACTCATTATAAGCGTGTTCGCCATAACTGCCTTTTACTGTACATCAAAGAAAATGGCACAATAAAACAAAGCACATTCTCTGTCATTATATTCTCCCTCACTTCGTCCGAATATAAAATAATAAAGTGCTAAATGAATAAAAACAATAAGTATTACATAGGTACGCTGCTCACTAGCGTTTATTTATTTTACACAAAACAAATATCTGTCAGCCCAAAATCAACACTTTCCATGTCATCAGCCATTTTACCCTTAAATCGCATCTAGCGAGCGAGCTTAGAGTGCCACGCCACCGCATGGTCCTACTATTTATATTACCTGATCACGTGACCCGAAACCTATTCGAGTACGTATGAAAACCCATAACGCACATAATTTTAATTAACTATTGGTCAAGCATACAAATATATTGTATTTCCTGTTACTGCGCAGTATTGCTAACCAACCCAAAATTTACACTGCTTAGAGATAGTTAAAAGTTAGAAAGTTAAAAGTTAGATACACTGCTCAGAAATCTAGTGCTTCAAGAACTATAGTGATGAAGGATTGGCACCGTGCCTGTGTTGTCTTAATCTATACATAATGATTTTGTTAATCAAATAATTAAGGCTTTTCAATATAAAGGCAGATCCTCTATTTACTGGTGTTGTATTGACTGAACTATGTCCTGTATTCTCCTCTGTGTAACAGTTTGTATGTTGTGTAATGGATACTGTGTGAGTGACTGATGGTATGAATATAGAGCAGCCTGGAGGTTCCCTGTGATCTGTTGACAGATCCCCAGGATCTCCCAGGAGATATCTCTGTATAGATCAAAAACACACAATCCCCGATCATGGTGGACTAGGACCTGTAGCTCATTTAGAGCTGCTTGTGATAATGTTGTATCAATGTGTCTGTAACACAAAAACTCTAGAAAGTGTAACATTACAAACACTGGGATATAAAATATAGGCATTTTGTTCTGTAGTGCAGACTGCTGTTCTGGTATTAGTTCACTGATATAACAGATTCTACCGTAAAGTGTGATATCCACTGCTACAGCCTGTCTCATCTTTGTAGACCAGGACTGTCCCCCTACAGCCTCAGAAAACCTCTCCTTGTCTACATGTCTATACATCAGGTATGGCTGATCTAAATTGACCTTTGTCATCTCTATTACAGATAAAGCTTTCCTGTATCTGAGCGTCTTGTAATAATACATGGCAATGTACAACATGTTAGAAATACACCCAAACTTGGCTGCTAATTTCAGCATATGACGGGACATTTTGTCTGCGATATACATCTGTTTGTTGAAACCTGTGTTAGAGTACATATTTTGTAACACAAAAGCAGTACTCTCTAAAACAACAGCTGTGTAATCCTGTAATGTAACAACTTGATAGTGTGACAAGGGTGTATGTACCAACTCTTCTATTGTATGGATGGCTTTGGCAAGACCACATATGTCTCCTTCAGACACAACTTCAGAAAACTGAACAGAAGACCCTTTGAGCAGTTCAATATCATTATCAACTTCAGACCTCTTTATACTCTCATCTGTACAAATAGAAAGTCTAGGATTGTACAGGACATCAATGATACAGGATCTGATAGTGGAACTCCGTAACAGGCATGCCAGACCTTTCTTGTACAATTCATGTAACTGTAGGAACAATCTGTTTTGTGCTGAGCCATGGACCTTTGTCAAAAACAGGTTGTTTTGTGGGATAAAAAAGTTCGGACAAACTCCCTCATACACCCATTTAAGTAGGAGTTTGAAGCAGACCCAGAAACCGGCCAGGAGATTTTGTGGACACCAGTGAGGTAGTGTGTTTTGTTGTATCGCCCAGAAAACTGTTGTCTTCATGTGATAGGAACACAACAGTTTATTGGTTTCTTCTGATTGTTGATTTATAACTTCTTTTAAGAAAATTTTTAACAACCCATAAGTCAAAAACTGACAGTGGTTCATTGATGACACAAGTTTATATTCTGCCTGAGAAAAAGAAATTCTCCATTCTTCATTTCCATAGGGTCCTAATGGGTGTCCTATTGCAACAAAGTGACATCCATTTCTAAAAATGTCATCAACAACTTCAGAATCAGGCCATGAGTGACATCTGTCTATCCATGATGAGGCAGTCGGAGGCCAAAAATCACAAACAAAACACATGGCAAAGTCATATTCTACTCCTGCTCTAACATTACTGCCACAGGGCCCATGTACTGTAGAATTAGACATAACATCAGAACAAGTTAGATGTCTATACATATTACTAGATATATAGACTCTGTCAGTCATTCTGACACATGCTGAGTAGACTGTGTATCGTGTTTTTGTTGGTATCAGTAACTGAAGTAAAGTGAATCCTGGTGGACTCTCAGAACTGTCAGAGAGAATCAAGGTTGTATTGGTTGTGTTGTAATACTCAGACTGAGACATGTCCATGATCACTCGGTGGTTATTTGACCAGAACATATAGTCCACATCTGATTCCAAAAGTCTGAATCCTTCTCTTTCACTTCCACTTAGCATCCGAATGTTCCCATCAATAAGTTTCACTCGTCTCTCCACCATCTCCTTGATGTCCTGTGTCTCCCTCCTGATGGTCAACTGTTGTGAGGTCCCCACTATATCACACAGTCCCACAAACAATGACTCTGACATATGCTGCAGTCCCTCGCATCTGTCAAATTTAATATGTGAACGTTGAATACTTGTCTTATTTTATTCACACTATGCATGTAAATTAGAAATACACTCATTATGTATACATTTTAAAGGTAAATTAAGATATTTATACTTACATTTCGGTGGAGAAAGACTCCATTTTGAAGAATGTGAAAATTACCATGCTATATAAATGACAGAGAAATGTGCTTCCTGTAAGTCAGGAAAGGACAAGTGCACTAATGGCCCCGGTCAACAGTGATAAAATTGAAGATTCAAATTAAGCATTATTTTTTTTATCTCACATCATCTATTGATATTTAAACCATAAGAATTAACAAGTTTTAGCGCCGAGTTTAGTGGATATGAATAACACAAAGCTTTACAACATAGTAGGGGTCAGCCGACATTGTTTTATATAGTAAATCGAGGACGGACATTCATTTCATATATTTCCTTTGTTAACTGTCAGCCTAACCGAGTACAAACTTGTGGAAAGATAAAAGACGCATTATACACTTAGAAGACTCCTGTGAAAATGAGAAGTTTGTACAGCATTAGGCTGGTACTTAAAATATGAAAAACGTGTGAAAGTTTCAAGGTTTTTCCTTTAGCAAGTGACAGCTATTACCTGCGTGACAAATGTTTGAACCCACGTATGGAATGAATAATTTCAAACAGTCACGTGGGTTCTATCCAGGTAGTTTTGTCAAATGTGCTCACTGTAAAACACTGGCACTTTTTAAATCACTTTCCAAAAACTGTTTGTTTGATCACTATGGTCATATGCAACTTCAAAGCTTTATTAGATTTTTTTTCAGACGTAAAATAATGCATTTAGTACAATTCAGCAAACGGTACGATTTTTCCGGATTTAGATTATCTATCGGCATTCAAAAATCCTCGATTGTTTAAACTGCATGCTAATTTTGGTAAATTTAAGAGTGCATATAAATCAGAAGTATCTATCATAATTTAAATATTACGGGAAAAAGCAACTTCTTGATATTTTCTACACAAAAACGGAACTGAAAAAGGGTTCCTTCTTTATAGCTTAAGTGCACTTGTTCTTTTCTTTAAGGATGTCATTGATTCTTTTTTTGCACAAGACATACATCTTATGGCATATGTTGTTACATATAACATATATTAAAAAGGCAATATCAAAATAATTTTAAATACGAGGGTCAATAAAAAAATACGAAGACTTTTTCCATAGCTATGTTATTTAACGTCATATTATTACTAAAGTTAGTAGACATAATTTTGATGTTTTTAGTCAATTTTAAAAAGAACTATATGTCTTTAGTTACTGACATCTGTTCAACAAATCAATATACACATTTTGTAGGAAATGTGGTAAATGTACTGTAAACCGACTTTTATTCGCGTGCGATAATTTTTCCCGAGGATCGCGAGAGAAGTTGAGAAAACTTGGTCGCGAACATTAGTTGCCGCGAACCAGTTCATCTCAGGTTAATCGCGAAATAAAAAGAGAATGAAATATCTGTGATTTTGATAAAAAATAAAAATAAACAACGTCATCTGACATTCAGGGATTTTCTTATTGTAAACAAGAGACATGCGGTAAAAAAATAAGAAAACTTACAGAAGAACTATCTTATGGTTTTCGAATAATTGTGAACAAATTAAATGGTCAAGTGATATAGTGCTGATTTAAACTGTATGATGAAAAGCACAAACTACTCAGGGCGATATAAAAATTGGATATTTCTATTAACTATGCGTGTGTCATCTTGAGGTCATGTTTTCAACGTTACCCTGCGCCGTGGTGAACAATCATGTTGATTTTAAAATCGGGTAACAAAAATACCTTTTAATCAAATGGAATGAAGCTTCGTATATCAATAAAATAAGTGTTGTTGCATAAATTTATCTATTAGTTATGACTATAATAAAAAAAAATATGATAGACGGCCACATTGTCTTCGTATTTTTTGACTGACCCTCGTAAATGACAAAAGAAATGTGCTTCCTGTTAGTCAGGAAATTTTCTTTAAGGATGTCAATGGTATGATGGTTTCTTCGAAAATGAGTATTTACAAATGATTTCAGTTTCAAATTATGTAAAAAAAAAAAATATAGCAACGAGCTTAAAGCTGAAACAAATAGGCACTAGCACATAGCCATATAACCCTTTGGTTTTGTTACACACAGAAACTCATAACCGACGTGTAGTATTCTTTATGTTGTCAAAGGTTTGCACTTTTATTTCTTGTATTATGTGCAGTTTTGTTAGTATATAATACATTGACCAGTATGTTTGATGTTACCTTTCTCTTAGGATAAGTACATATACGTAAAATTTGATAAGTTCATTGCAACCGAGGAACATGTATCAAGTTGACAACAAACAGCTTAATACTTTGACCTGTAACGAGGTATGCAGCGCTTATA
>WFKH01006014.1:64716982-64736369 GCA_016163765.1 Magallana hongkongensis | reverse complement strand
TTGAAGCTATTCGATGTCTGTGGTAAGAAATATGCATTAATAGAGAATGCATCTTAATAAATATATAGTTCTTGAAGACATCATGTTTCAATGAGAGGCTTCTGGCTCATGATGTATGCCACGCTGCAGTATTTACATTCCCTTTGCGCTTGCGTGGCTATGAAGCGGAAGGAAAACTCAATATTTTCGTGTTGGCCCAACGCTTAATTCTATTTTTCTCTCTTTAATTTGATTTATTTACTTTTGAACACCGTAATTTTTCAAAAATTCATCTTTTCATATGATATATAAAATATGTAGAAATCGTGTAAAAATTCAATATTTGCTAAATCATGGGTTTGTGCGTCACCATGTCCCTTTAAACAAAAGATAAAGCAAAATTCTCAAGATAAAAAAACCCTTTTTGATTTACTTGGGTGGTCTTTGGTAGCATCCTAAGACTTGTAATCATTGCACGTGCTATTTTCATATCAAATATAAAGTATGGATTTGGTTGGAAAACTAACTCTCTCTCTCTCTCTCTCTCTCTCTCTCTCTCGTTAACTGAGTACTAAATTATGCTAAACATTAAACTATGTTATTAGATGAGTAATTTTACTTGTTTTACTACATGTACAAGTATATGAGTTCGAAATCGGAATTTGTTAAATATATTTTGATTAGGGTACGTATTTTTACTTAATTATAACAATCATTAAATCTTAAGCTCATTTTTTGCCTTTCAAACGTTAAGTGAACAAAACAGCTAAGACGTAATTGTTGCGGTTCTTTGTCGTTGTTTATCTTCAATTCTGTTTAAAAGATTGTTTTACAAAACGGTCAAGTGATAAGATACATGAGAAACTGAAAGCCTTGATCTGTATAAAGGAGTTATTATAAAGAAAGTTAATATACTGAAAACAAGACCTGTGATAGCAAAGAGAAAACAGCCATGTTTAGAAAAACAACATCATTCGTGAGTTTATGCTAATGTTAGAGCAAAATCCAAACAGTTCCACTTCTATTTCGTTAAAACTTGTGCACAGGTCATTGTTGTTTAAGAAAACGAGAATTACCATTCACAAGATTTGCAAAATCAGTTAAGTTACAGCCTAACATTAAAGCTGTTAAGTTTGTTGTAAGGGTAGATGTCAGTTGTACTGGATAGAGTATTTTTTTCATTTCTTGGTTTCAAATGGCAAAGAAAAGTTTAGCTTAAAACTCTCTTGGTGTAACTTGCACTCATATATAACATTGAACAGTGATATTGAATTTAAAAAAATTCTGTGACTGCTTTACGGGACGGGGGTATCTCTATATTCATTAATGTATGTTCAGAGAATCGACCAAAGTTTGTTACATAACAATGTCATAACAATGTCATGATATAGACAAACAGTTAACTTCAACATGTTTCAATCAAAACATTGCATGTAGGCGTTAATTTTACGTCTTGTGATTTTAATGTGAGAAGGGGAACCTTTCATTTGACTTTCATAGAAATGGAGGCAATATGGTGACATCTGTGATGGTCGTACAGAACTTATAGATCAAATAAACCAATTATTTTAATTTCCGCAAGGTTAACGGTGAAATCTGCATAATAACGTCCCCATATGTATGTTTAAAAACTATTGATATTAGCAAAGTTGTAATAACAAGAAACATATTGAGTTGCTAGAGTTCCTTTCTAAGGAAAGTTTGAAACGTTGCCTGGCAAATTTGACAATTTATCAAAATCAATACATGGCTTTTCTCTGCAAACGCATCAAGAACAAATCTTTACCGAGTTAAACTTGTAACATATAATAAAAAGATGACTTATAAGAGAACAATACACATGCAGTATGCTTTTATCGCTTTCAATTGAATCAGAATCTTGAACTTCAGAGATATAGTCACGTTAGGACTTTAAACTTCACTATTAAACCATTATATATATATATATATATATACTTTTTGATTTTCTCTGTCTGTTAAAAAACGAAATATAACATAACGCAAAACAATATGTACAGTCTTATCCATCAAGAAAGCTTCTACAAACTCCTGTTATCGTATTTTTACAGTGTGTTCTTGTAGTAAACTGGATTTTATACATTTCATTTCCATTTCAACAACTTGAAATATCTTAATATACAAACTGACACTAAATTCGAAAGTCTAATGTCAAATGATGGAAAAAACTTTACCTGTTGAAACTTCTTCAAACGTCACTACGCGAGGGTAAGCTAATTCAATACAGTTGTCAATTGTCTGCGAACAAGATATTGAGGACATTTCGATAATATTTGATCGGACAATCCAATTCGCTTTTGTAAGATTTTTTAATCAAGATTTACCACGTGAGTGTGGTAATTTTTTTCAATGAATGCAGCATTTGCTATTATAAGATGTCATATTAACCTACTAAAGAGATGATTGAAATGAACTTGTGTCCCTTACGTTAATAGAAAACCAACGATGACCGTGTATAATTGGATTTTTTGATGATGAAATGATAAGACGAAACAGATGCGCTCTTTTTATTTCTAGACTCTTTAGACGTTAGACAAACAAAAGAACAAGGTTCAATTTTTCAAACAAATAATGTTATTAATAAGTTTCTTTGTGGCATTCAAAGTAAACGTGCGTTTATAGGGTCATGGTACTCAGCCCATGAGGCTGGATTTGAAAAAACGAGAAAAAAAACGTGTTCACGTGCAGAGAGCGTATCCAAACCTTCAATGCAGAATTAATGAATAGAAAAACGATGAAAATGAATATATAGTTAAGTGCAACCCAGAAACAGTGGAAAAGGCGAGAGGTACATCAAGTAAGAAACTACCGTTACTTGCACTGATAAACACGTTATAGAAATCACAGAATCTTAGAAAATCACCAAAGAACTAATCGAAGCAATAGAAATACATGTACAACATACAAATTATTTTAACTAAGGAAGCGTTATAGAAAAGTGAGAGAAACTACGAAGTTTCTGCATACTTTGTAAAATACTATATCGAAGATGATACGTTTTGTTACCTCACGCTAGAGAAACCAAAATAAATTGTTACCTACGGATCATAAACCATTGTGATAATGGAAAGTATTGTCACCAAGAAAAAAAAATAAACACTAGCGTATATCCCCTGTTAAAAGTAACTATATATATACTAAAAGCACTCAACGAATACGGTACAGGTCTAATAAATGGACACATGATTTAGATCTTTCATATCGTAAAGTTTAGACTGTTTGATATACATTTGCTAAGTTCAGACAGACATGGCACTTTCGTACACAAAGTACTCTTAATATTTTATTCCTGTTTAAATGTACAAGTACATAACAATGCGTGGTTAAAAAGTTCCATTTGAATCTCTACCCATCTGCAAAACTAACAGCAGTCTTAATGAAATACTAGAACTGATGGAGAAGGGTTATAATACAAATAAAAACAACTTAACGTACACCATTTTCTTTACTTTACAATTGTTGTACCAGGCTTACTTACTAGAAACGAAAATTCTTTATGAATATTTAAATAAATAACAAAAATGTTTATCCGTATTTTACATGTTTTTTAATGTCAGACATGACTAACTTGAAAAGTACCTGTATCTCTTACCTGTAAGGTGGGCCTCGGCAATGAGGGGACACAGCCCTACGTGCTGAATGGGACACTAAACAATGGCTTACGTAAATACGGGTCCCGGTCAGCAGTGCGTGTCAGAGTCAGAGCGAGATACTGATCTGTACAAATGATTGGATGATTAGCCTTTCAGATGGTCTATCTACGTCAACAAAGACATATGTAAGGAAGGCAGAGCGAGCTTCATTCAGCGATAATTACAGAACCTATACGATTTAAATCTCCACTAAATGATTTTAAAAAAGCCTGTAATTGCACTGTTAAATATAATTAAAACTTGCTATCAGTTACTGCGATAGGGCAATGACAAGCTAGATTTTCCCAGCTGGAAACTAATTCAATTGGCAAAAAATTTTACCAAAAAAGTTCTAGCATAAATAAATAGACTGTTTATCTTCATGCTGACTGTACACAAGAAGGAGGGAACCGAATGACAAAAAGGAAAAAAAAAATAATGACAGGCTATATGAAGGTAACAGCTGTTTTAGGATATAGGAAGTGGTTGGAATAGGAGAATAAGGACAGTGGTTGAGGATATATATAGGAAGTGGTAACAGGTAAAGGACTAAAGTTTATTTTAAAGAACGGTTGTTGAGGAAAAAAAGGAACTTGGAATATAAGACAGTAGTTTAGGATATATAGAATATAAGAATAAGAATATAGGAAAGTGATCGAGGATATATTGGAAGTGGTAACAGATAAACTGCAGTTCATTTTATACGCAGAAAAGACAATTTATTGACTTTGGTTTGAGGTTAAGAAGGACTTACTGATGTAAGACAGTGGTTAAGGATACAAGAAGTGGATAAGGATACAGGAAGTGGATAAGGATAAAGGGAGTCGATAAGGATACAATAAATGGTTGATGATATAGGACGGTACATCAGAAGATGTTGGTAAGAAAGCTAGATGTTAGCAACAAGCGCTAAATACAACGTGGCTTTTACACTTAAATGGTTGACTTAAAGCTGCTTGGTCCGATTTTATATCAAATTTTGTGCACGCTTCTAAACGATGCTTATGCTAAGTATATGTATAATAATAGACATTGCAGTATTTTTCCCAGTCAATTAAGCCAAATTACAATGAAAAAAATTATGTACAAAATTTGCTAACAAAACAAACGACATAAAAGGGTATCGCGTTATTTCGCCTTATGTTAAAATTCACCCCTGACGTCAAGACGGGTATGGTTGTAAATTACGACTTTTACATCGCTATAAATAAAGGTCGTAATGTAGGCAAATTACAAATAAACCTGTGTACGTTTTGTTCGCAAATATTTCTGAAGTTTGCTTTGTTTAAAATCGATACATAGCATGCGGGTTGAATAACCCCAATCATTCGGGGGACGAAACCAAACTTTTCCCCTTTCTAAACATTCCCATGATGCATTTTGGTTTGTTTTTTCGTTTGCCCAAAGAAAAATTATTTTTATTTACTTTGAATATTTCTAACTTTGAAAGGAGACCGATTCTGTTGGTGTAAATATGAGAAAGTCCATAACTTTATAAGATAAATGGTTTGTATGGAAAATTATTTGATAATGTAATAACAAAAAAATCGGACCAAGCAGCTTTAATCTTGACGTATGACAAGAGACGGAACATTATTTCAAGTATTTTAGGATTTAATGATATCCCTGATGTTTACAGGGTACAGGATGACATTTAATTGCTAGGTATTGAAAAGTTTTCTCATTTAACCATTTTATACAGTTCCTCGTATTAAGTATATCCATAGGCTTTCATCTAAAGGATAAGATAATCTCTCTCTCTTTTTCTTTCTTTCTTTCTTTCTTTCTTTCTTTCTTTCTTTCTTTCTTTCCCTCATCATTGAAATCAGATAAAAGAGAATTTAATAGAAGTTTTCCTTAGCCGGAAGCTAAATACAATCGAATGCCATAATTTGATGTTGCATTTTCTATATTTGGAAAAAAATTGTAACAGACGCTAGAGGTATGGCAAACTGTTAAAACTAATCTTGCAACAACAAACTGAACCTAAAAAGATTGAACATTAAATAAGAATATGCATTCTCTGGTAATATCTTAAAATCAACAGAAATTTTGACAATTCATCCGTATATCCATTTTTTGTAATGTTATCAAAATCAACAGAAATGTTGCCGATTCATCCGTAGGCTGGGTGTTTGAGGGGTTTGTTTGTGACTAGCACGGTCATTATAGGTGCTGTCGGCTGTTTGTTCTACAAACAGATCGAGCACCTGCCACAAGATTATTACAAGTCAATCAGAAACACTAGTATATCTTTCCAAATCATTTTTTAAAATTTCCTTTTGCAAGATTAATTTTGTTTATCAACCCTTTCTTTGCTTATGTTCGATTTAATGTTCATTTATGCTATTAATTTTATGTTCGAGTAAGTATTGGTGAAATTGACATCTTTCTATATCCATTTTTTAATATAAATTTGACAGAACGTTAAAATATATATTTGTCCATATCATGAACTTAAATAAGGAAATTTACTGCAAACAAGAGACTGTGGGTAGATACAATTTATTTCTAAATTATTCAAAAATGGAAATCAAGAATATAACGATCAAAAGACAGAGGTGGAGTGAACGTATAAAATAGACTTTGAAAACACACATTATAAAAGTCATAAAACAAATACATAATTTATAAGAATGCTTAAATTGCGTCTGAGGCATTCAAATATCGCCAATAGAATTTGCAAAATCAGTACAAATTTCATTTTTATAAAAGATTTAAATTGAATTACTTCTTACCGTTAAATTGACGCTTCTCTTGATTAAAAAGCTATAGGACGATGGTCCGTCGCCACAAAACGGCAGACAATCCAATACATTCTCAGAATTGGCCGATTGTTCAATGAAGATCCAGAATGCGTGAGTTTATTACAGATCGTTAAGGAAAAGTATCACCAGCGCTAATATTATAGGTGATCTAAGCGGGTCTGATGGTTCCGGTAGATGCAACAAAGCAGTCAAGTGGAAAAATACTGTCGCTTAAGTCCGGATTATCCGGGAAACAGCTGATCGTCCGTAATGATCCGCTGTAGTTCACATTAGCAGTTAGAAATTATAAATTGCCATCACTCTGAATCCTCTCTGAATCCTCTCTTTATACGCCCATCATTTACTCCCTGCTCATCCACAGACATCAATGATTCCGTCACTGTAGGCAGAGGAGGCGTCGTTTGATGAATTAGGTTTTTTAATGTCTAGATGCTTAAAAACAACGGGCACCTGCCCTGACATATAGACTGTTACTCCGGGGTTGCGACTTTGTGAGTTTGTGTAGTCATTTCCCCATACCAATTTTATAAACTCCTGCTTAGATTTTCGGAAAACATAACATGCGTTATGTTGGATTTCGGCATTTTCGAAAACATAACATGCGTTAGGATTCCTCCAGAGTGGGATTTCGGCATCAATACTCAAGCAGCATGGCCAATATCTCGAACAAAAGATAACATATGTATTTCTTTCATATTAATTGAAACATGCTGCGGAATGATTACATCTACCTGTTGTACTTTTGTTCTTTTTGTATTTTTGTTCTTGCTTATACACATATATCTCACTTCGTATTGCACGACTGTGGAGGGAGGCGGACAAAAATTAAAGTATCCCTTGATAATTTTATCTACATGATACCCAAAAATGGTAGCATTACATGTAGATCAAAACAATAGCTACCAGTAACTAGCCACTAGAAGTGAGAGAACTTTGGTTCGAATGAATGGCGTAAGCAACACACGTTGTTATTATTTGCCATCAAAACAGTGATATATTATCATAAGGGTTTTTGTGGAAAGATTTTTAAAAAGCAAGAATCTGCATATAGCGCTGGCTGGTGGTTAATTTTTGCTCTTATTAAATGCTGGATTTTTCTTTCTTTAGCCACTTGTAACTAACTTCTGTTTGCCTTTTTGTCATTTCTCTGCCTATTATTTTTCGACAACTTTTTCTGTTTAAGAGTAGGTTTAACCCTTCTTGTTTTTATTTTATATTTTTTTAGGGTTTCTTTTACGAAATGAAGATTATCTGTATTTATATTTGTATTAGATACTAAACTTTTAAATTAGTTTGTTTGAGTAATGCCAACTATAATGGTTGTCTAGAGATCTCCTTTTGGTGATATTTTACACACATGGGTCCCTATCATTCACGTTTTATTTTCCTGATTAACAGACATGTGTTTTAATCCCCCATCATTCGTCCACTGTTAATCAATCTCCCTTCTAGATGTGGCTAACCTTTCACAATAGGTCTCAATCCAAAACCGGATACGGATAATCAGAGATTTCAGATGCACAAGAACTGTCTTTAGAATAAGCATGCGCCGGGCGTGTGACGTACACAAACAGCTAATGACTTGCCAGGATTTCCCGGCATTCACAGATCACGGTTTTGTCCCTCTGCAAGTTACTTTCATTGAATGCTCAATCTGGAAGGCCATCAAAAGAATTAAACATTATGAAATTCGGTGACTCGAAAAAAAATCAATTCGGAAATTCATCAATCTAAAACTAACCAATATCATCTCAGGTAAATTGGAAGTTATTTTAAAAGTTTATAAAGTACAACAAAAAAACTTCGTATGAAGAGTTTCAATGTGCACAAAATGACAACCTTTGTCCTTTGGAACGCTTTAACCTAATAATTCCATAAATTTTGTTCGTCTAAAGATTTATTGAATAAAAAAGAAATAGATTTGAAGGCCATCAGAATGTATAAGGAGTAAAAATGTCATAGAACTTTATAGGCTTTGTAAAATACGTATCGCAGTATACCATTGATATTTCTTAAAAAGGCAAACAATTCCATTGACTTGTGATTATATAGAGCCTTCAAACAAACTGCAAACAAGGGCCATCTGTCACTGGTTAGAAATATCAATGAATTAATTTAATATCATAGAATTATATACTAAAACATCGTACATCCCCCTTTCAACAGCAATGTGAAAGGTTATTGATAAAAGGTACATATGTAATTATGTATACAAGACTTAATCATGGCGGCTGTCGATGTCACCTCCTACCAGATAAAATCCATTCATCGTTTTTGAGATTAAAAATCCAGACAAATAAAATACAACATTCCAAAAAATTACACAAACAAGAAGTAAAAAAAGAAGGCAACGCGTTGATAGACATGTATTTTTTTCTCAATAGCCTCATTGCTTTATAAACACCATAGCTTGTTTGTGATATGAAGGCTGTCATAACAGCAAACCTGTTTTTCTACTGCAGGGTGTTACTGAGTGGATTGCGAAATCCTCCGTACATCTGCTGAAAAAGGTGATTTGATCATCCGGGGACTTACCTCACACCTGTCTTTATCTTGGATCAGGTACAAACTTTGTTTACCTTAATTACGGAATACCTCATTAACGCTGAGGCTCAACATCCGGTGTAGATTTAGATGACAGAAGAACATGTCTTATATCGCCTACCATTGGGTGATTAGATCAATGTCGGGTTAGACGGGTTTAACGGATTAGACAGGCTGTCAACTTAGGTAATGTCAATGAAATGATGCTTAGTTTAATTGTAGAATTCGAATTGTCAGCTGAAAGTACAGATATCGGAATAAGATATTCCGGGGTTTTTTTCTTTATTAGCTTTATAAATATTTTTACTTATATTATGGGTGTATCATATGATATTAGCCAAAAAATCTGTCATTAACCCTTTTCTAAATTATCTAAATGTCTATATAGAAAAGAAGAACTTCTAGTATTCATGCTTTCCTAACAATTGAAAGCATTCTTCTTCTAGCAATAATGTTTACAGTAAAAACATTTGAAATAAGAGTTCCTTGGTCGGACGGTGCTTTGGATATTTTAATATGTCGGGTTTCTTCAAACACATCGTATAAAACTAAGGCATCATAATAAAGATGGCATTTACCTTTTATTCATTTTTACTGTAGCGAGGTTAACTTTTTTATCGCGTTCGTCAAAATTAAAGCTAAGTATGTCTACAAGTTTGTATTGATTTTGCTCTTGCAGTAACCAAATTCATGAAACCTCATAACATTTTATTTAAAAAAGCAAATATTTGACCAACGTTTTGAAGATACTGAAAGTTCATTTTTTTTTCTTTATTAAATACAAATGAATTGTATAGTAATGAAAACAATACAGAAATTGGGCAAATATTTTATGTCCCATCATGTTGTTAATCTTGTTGACAACAGTGAGACATTCCGGAAGTCACGCCATGATTTCGACTTAGTGCTTAATCTTTGGAGATGTAATTGCAATAATTTAAACAACGCTAAAAGTGGTCTTTAATTCTTTGAGTTTGTGCTATGAAGAGTGAATAGCTTGTCCTTCTTTTGAAATACATGCTAGTACAATCTATGTGTAACTCAGAGAAACAAGGAATGTCTTTACAAATAAGATCGAAATTTAAAACCAACACGTACGTTTGTTACATCCCGCAGCAAACTGTAAACTCAGTCCTTATTAGTAAAGCAGTCTATCAAATACCTGAAGCGGAAAATTCTCACCGGTTGATGAGGCGAACGATTATGGAAATAATAACTATTTATTTGTATTTGTCTGGGCGTTTTATAGGTGTGTTATTGTTCCGTTGTCTTGTGGTGGCGACAGATGGCGTGACAGGCTTCCCCCGTCACGGCTTCCGCTGCTGGTCGATTGCCCGGATTAAGTGGACTGTGCGACCTTTCGTGGACCTATACTGTAAGTGTCCGATTCTTCTTCTATCTCTCTAAACGATGGCGCGGATGCGGGGTTAAAGTTCACCCCTGTGTCGTAAATCTTTTTGCTAAGTGAACAGAACCACTAACAGCTCTCTTAGAGTGTTGATACCAATCATGATTGATTTGCAGGAAATAATTTTTTTTAAAATTGTTATTATAAAATTTAAAATAAAATAAATTTTGTTAAAGTTCAATAGGAAATTCATCAATTAATTATAGAGGTGAAATTCAACAAAAAATTCTAATTTTTGGTGAGAGTGATTGTTGTCCAAAGTGATTACAATGATTTCCTATATAGGGGTTTCAGATATGAATAACAATTTATTGACTTTGAAAATTGTAAGGTTTTCTGATCCTGTGTATCAAGTTTTACGAGCCATGAAAAAATCTTCTCCATATATTAGTGTTTTCGAAATCCTACTTCCGGTCGTAGATCCGGAACAAAGTTGTGTCTTCCTCAAACTTAAACAAAAAAAAACCTTTAATCATTTTCAACGTTCCGAAGTAAGGTTTGAAGCGGTTTGGTTTGTAACTCACTAACTCTGGATAGTTTCTCTGAATGTTCTGCATATGGTTAAGCTTTAGATAAAGTCATTTCTAACACAAGAAAACAAAGAATTGTGAGCTCTGTATATTGCTTACAACTCTACGACTGACACTTAAATTTTGGTTGATTATTTGAAATGCATTTCTAAAGCATTCTAAACATTTAAAAATAGAAAATTTGACCAAGATCGTGACCATGCCTCTCTTAAATAAATTTTTCAAGTTATCTTACAGAATATAATAATTTTTTTCACCCAGATTTGTACAAAGATAGTTCTTATATTCACGTTACAATTCAGATATCCACAAGGTCCGGCATTTATGTCCTATTTCTAGTTCTTTACGCGTTAGAACACTACTTTAATATAGGAGATTTTTTGCTGCTGTATTCAATATAAAAGTAGCGGTTTTTTTTTTTAAATATACAGTTTGTTGCAATCAATTGTTATCGTTCAATAAACATCTGTTTCATTCTATAATATTATTAAATATGTGTTTGATAAACATCGTTAAAAACCATACTACAGAGATCTGGAGGCGGATGGTGGTACTACAAATTATATATTTTTTTTCATCAATTTCTCTTTGGCGCGGATTTCTCTTAAATTTAGCATATTCATTTACAATGGATTTATTGATTATTGCTTGTGGTACAACAGTGGAATAATAAGTGTTTCCAGAAACAACTTAAAATAGTATTTATATGTATTTGTGTTGATTCTACCGGAATTTAACAATAGAGTAGAGAGCTCAAATAATTAAAAAACCCAACCCAACCCCAACCCCCCCCCCCCAAAAAAAAAACCCCCAAACAAACAAACTAACAAACAAACAAACTAACAAACAAACAACAAACAAAAAACATTTCAAATTTAATGTATAAAAAACATTCATGTCTTGAAAATTTTTCCTAAATGATAAAATTCATCTTTTTTATAGAGCCAATATATATAGATATATAGAATATATATAGATATAGATATATAGAATTAGTCTAAAATATTGATTTTAAAGAACCAGTGTAGTCACAAAGAACCTATAATTGACCGAGAGTGATTATTTAATGATGATATGATAATTTAAAATCAGAACCATGGTGTGACTCCTTCAGACTTGAATCGAATTTCGGACGTTTAATTCTTTGTTTTTGAGTAAATTTCCACAACAGTGTTTTAATTTGAATCATAGTTTAACAAACTAATCTTCTTCCTTGGAAAATTCTTCTTTTTCGTGATACACGTTTTGTTTTGTTTTGTTTTTGAGAAATTAAAAATCCGTTTTACCAAAGAACGATTCGATTTTGTCGTAACTTTTGTAAAAACCCTGTCTCATAATTGTGTTGTGAGACAAAGTATGACAGGATTCTCAGTATATTTGTGTGTATCTTCTGTAATTCTGTTTATCTCTCCGATGCACTAATCATCATTTGAAATATCCCTCTCCCTGTATCATCACTAACGTAATAATGGGGCTTTTCCCAGCATCAATCTAGAACTCCATTCATAGTCATCCTACTTCATATCAGAAAAAAAGGATTGAAATCATCATTGTCGATGGAATATTGTTAGAATAATTTACTGCAATAACATCAAAGCTTGAATCTTCCTGTTGGTTTATTTTTTGCAATAATTGAGACACAATGATTTAATTAAATGCGGCTTTAAGATCATGAATTGAGGAGATCATTTAGGGGGAAAGTCGCTAAATACAGTTTAAACGATTGTGAAAGTGAACACGCTTTTCCGAAGGTTGTTTGATGGTAACCACCATGTTGTGTGGTGCTGAAGTTTTAGATGCGATAAACGAAGACCCTGGTAACACTATTGTATTAAGACACCTCTGTCTATTGGGGATTCTGTATTACGGATTTGATCTAGCTTTTAGATGATGGTAGACCTATCTAATGCTGTGTTAATCTGATTGAAGGTGTCAGATCAACCGAGATCTCGCGAGAATTGTGGCGTAGTTTAATTTGTATAGTAGTTCCTGAAGGTAACATGTTTATTTCTTGTAGAAGAAGGCAGAAATTCCCCTCTGGAATATTATCATTCACTCTCAATCAAAACACTGGAAATTACCCACACCCAAGGGATGTTGTTTTCAATAGAAATGTTTCTTTATTCATAACACTCCACGACTCTTACAAAAGAACCCACAACTTGCAGTTATCAAAATACAAATTATGCGTGTTTAAATGAGAGGACGAAACAGTTCATTTTAGTTTTTCGCAGACAATTTCATTCTATTTTTAACTAAGACATTTTCAATCTACAAATTAACTTAGTTATTTTTTACTGTGAAAGACTTTAATCTTCCAATACAATGTTGGATGTGAACTTCTTGAAAATCTCCGATGCCCTGTAATGTGATTGCTTTTAAAAGTCGTTTGCACTCTTACTGGATAAGGTAGTAACGAAGCGTGTCCGTCTCCAAGGTAACTAGCACGTGTTGTTTCATCCCAAGTAATTCATGCATAAGAACTTCTGGGGAAAAAATACCCCCCTCCCAAAAAAAAAAAGACATGTAACCTGCAAGTTCTAAAGTATAATCAGCATTTACTACAAAATTTTTGTCTATCTGAGTATTTATTCATAAAGTTTTAGTTAAAGATACGACAAAATATATAGTGACATACAGTCTAAAATTGTGTCCAGTCATAAATTGCGAAATGAGAACGTATTAGATATTGATTCATCTAATTCTGATAAGATATTTATTGGTAGTAGGGAAAATACGGAAATTTTCGCCAATTTTATTTTCGCCCCGTTAGCCATAATTGACAATGGACGAATTAAAAATAGGACTTTCTGAAAATTACAAGGTACTGCTTGTTACTACATCAGTGTTAGGGCGCATTTAAACCTGGGCAAAGTTATTGGGCGAAAAAAGCAACCTAATTTTCTGTTACTAGAACTAAGATTCAGTTGCAGTTTTTTCTTCAATTATTTTTATTGTTGAAGATAAGTTCGTGTAGTCTTATGACTTAAATAAATGTAGTCTGAGTTTAAAAAAATACATAGTAAGTTTGTAGTCTCTATTTTCATAATATACTCAGCAAAAAAAGTTAAGGATTGAAAAATAAATAATTTTTATCTCTACATGGAATTTTAAATTTATATAAATTGCAAAGTTTATTCAATAATGTAAGAACATGTCTCAGACAAAAATAAGGATAAATGTTCACTTTGACAGAAGAAGGAGACTTGCAACTATGGGTGCCTTCAAATATAGGGCAGTTTTTCATTTAGCGGAATGTTGTAAATCATAAATTTTAATAACGGCAATTGATTTAACAGCTGTCAATACGTTGTGTGGCTGTCCCTAGCCTGATTAACAGTTTGGCTTTGCTTTTTGAAACTGGGATTGGATGAATGGGTGGTCTTTTTGGAGATGCCATCGAATTCTTCCAACAAAGCAACGTCATGCTCATTGGTATTGTATTGATTGAATCTGGCTGTTGCATCTGCCACTATAGAACATCCCATACATGTTCGATAGGATTCTGGTCTCGTGACCTCAAAGGTCATCCCAGTCTCTTGATAGTCTCTTGCTAAAGGTCTTGGTCAGTAATGTTTGCACTATGCGGACATGCATTATCTTCCAGTTAAACAAAATTGGTACCTTGGGCAGACAAAATTTATTTTTAAATTGAATTAAGAATCTCATTTCTGTATTTTATACCGTTCAGTGCTCCATTTTCGACCACGGAAAACTCCACGGAGCCATGAATAGAAATGTCTTGCCATACCATAAGAGAGCGCTATCTAGGACAATCAAGTAAAACTACACAACTGTCAACAAAACATTTAATTTTCCTTTTTTTTTTACACTTGACACATTCCATGATTGGAATTCACATAAATTTGGATAATGCTGTTAAGAAAACATATCTCAAGTTACGGGTTTGTCTTTTGCAGGCATCTTGCAATATCCAAATTTTTACCCAGTGGTCCACAGTCAAAACTAGCAGGTAAAATAAAGCTCTGACAAGCATTTTATGTAAAAGGGAGACTCTTCATCAAAGTTTGAGAAAATTTACCGGTGCCATAGGTTCAGAATTCATTTAAATGGATGATAACCTAAGTCCACACAGTGCAAACACCATTTATCATGACCTTGAGGAGACTATTAAGAGACTGGAATGACCTTTGATGTTACAAGACCATAATTCTATTGAGCATGGCTGGGGTGTTTAATAGTGACCGATTCAACAGCCAGATTCAATTCAATACAATACCAATGAGCCTGAAGTTGCTTTGTTAGAGAGATGCGATTGCATCTCCAAAAGGACCGCCTATTCATGCAACCCAAGATTCCCCACGCAAAGCCGAACTGTAAATCAGGCTAAGGAAGGTTACACGAAGTATTGACAATTGTAAGATCAATTGCTATTGTTAAAATTTATGATTTACAAAATTCCGCTAAATGAAAAACAACCCTATATTTGAGGGCACCCACAGTTGCAAGTCTCCATCTTTTGTCAAAGTGAACATTTATCATTATTTTTGTCTGAAACATGTTCTAACATTATTAAAGAAACTCCGTAATTAATATAAAGTTTAAATACTTTGTTGATATAAAAATTATAGATAAGATTGTTTTCAACCCTTAACTTTTTTTGTTGAGTATATATAATTTTTAAGTTTTGAATTTTCTTATGATTTTCAAATGGAGTAAGAGTACCACGTGTATCGACCCCACGTTTTAAGTGGAATCCATGTTACTATTTATAGATAACCACAGCACTCAGTCCCCCGTGGTGACTTAATACTTCTGTCTATCTTTCACACGGCGTCCAATGAAAGGGAGCAGGTACATTACACTACAAATCAAGTGTTTACACGGATCGTATCGATTAAAAGCTTGATTGAGATATTAAAAAAATACCCATAATGCAAACGTATCTTGGAAATAACTTAATGTGTTTGAGTTCAAGGCACGTCCAGTGGGTGCTGATTTAAAAATTCAGAGAGAGAGAGAGAGAGAGAGAGAGAGAGAGACGGACGGACGGACAGACAGAGGAGAGACAGACAGAGAAACAGACAGAGGAGAGAGAGACAGAGATTTGAGAAAAGCATTTGAGGTTTCTGCGAACGAGTTGTTGATATATAATTGCCAAAATTATCACATTCAATTTACACGTAGAAGTTGTAACTTACGAGGGTTGTTCGGAAATTATTGAGACAACCCAAATATTTTCCCATCTAAGTTACGGATATTAGTGAAAATTGAACAAACTGCAACAAATAATTTAACAAAGTAATATTTAAAAATATTAAGTATTTTGTTTTTTACGGTACATAAACTAGTCGATAATCGGGGTACCCGGCGCAGACATACACTCGGCGATTAAAAAACTTTAACTTCTACTTACAAAGTGTCTGTAGACCTAAAGTTTATAATAGAATAAAACAAATTATATATGATCATGTTGCTTTTTATTGTGACTAACCTTTTTGCAAGTTTCACTTGTGTTCGAGTTGAAATACGGAAATAGTGTAAGTATATTTACCAAGCCATAACAATCTGACTATCGGCATATCGAATTTTGACGTCAAGACGGCGCAGCGAATACATGTCAAATTGGTTAAGTTAAATCATACTCCTTCTGGCAAAGAAAATGTACAACTTGCGAGTCTTAATTATCAATTTTTTGGACACTCATTGGATTTCTCTACATTAGACTAATTTCAACGGTGTAGTATGAAGAAAACCCATGGGTTCAATGGTGTAACGTCCATAGAAAACCCATTTTAGTTACTCTCTCCATTGGTTCAAATGTGACCAGTCACCCACCTTTGAGTACATGTAATTGGTTATACTTGTTTGTGTTTTAACGACTCTTCCATGTTTATTATGATACAAGCTGTCATCGTTATCTTTTTTTAAACTTCATTTTCATCGTCCCATTGAAGTAGACTTTTTTAAACTGATTAATTTACAACTATTCGTAAAAAAAATTAAAGGAAATGTTTCTTAAATTTCTGCAAGGCAGATGGTTTTGATGGGATTTCTGCAGGTCATAAATCTACAAACCTTTAAAATTATAAATAATTTTATTACTTTTAAGTAAAATCACGAGAAGAAATATCACAAAAGTCTAAATATGAAGACTTCAATTTTACTCTACAAAATCTCTAGAATTCAGCAGCTTCCGGGGGCTTCGCTCTGGACCCCCATAAAAATAAAAGGAAATGTTTCTGTATATTTCTGCAGGTCTTAAATCTACAAACCTTTAAAAATTGTAAACAATTGTTTTACTTTTAAGTATAATCACGAGAAGAATTATCACAGAAGTCTAAATTTGAAGACTTCATTTTTACCCTACAAAATCTATTGAATCCAGAAGCTTCGATCCCTGGACCCCCACCCGGGCTATGCCCTTGACCCACTGGGGCCTCAAAGCGGCCCCAGACCCCCTGCCTAAAACTGGCGCCCCCTCTAACTTCAAACCCTGGATCCGCCCCTGATAACTAAAGCTTTGTTCACAAAAAAAAAATAAGAATGTAGAGAAAATGTATATGTTTGATTCCTAAAATGAATACAATAAATGAGAAATAAAAATTATTTCATGTTTTCTGTTGATTTTTAGGCGTAACGGGACGCGTTAAAATGACGCTGCGATACGCTTGCGGTTGCTCCGGGTCACTGGACACAAGCATGTTTGTCAGCTTACTAGGGATGATCAAATGATGCCATGGACTAGAAAATTTTTCCACTTATAAATTTTATATGGTGTACTTTCTAGAAAAATTTCAAGGGTTTAACTATTTTTTCAAAGGAATAAGAGTAAATGTCTCAATAATTTCCGAACAGCCCTCGTATGTATGTTCATATGCAAGCTAGGAGATTTATTTAATTCAACAGAAAAGATTCAATGATAGAACAATAATAATACAGGTTATTTAAGAGCTAATCATACGAGTAAAATAAGTTTACGTAGGTGTTGATTCTGAAATGACCTTGCATATGGTATTGTACCCTTCTAAATTTAAATCTAAAACATCTTATTCGGTGAGATTGATCAAGATTGGACTGCAGATAAATTCGTGTAATGTTATTGAAAATGTAGAAAACTACTGGTTCCAACATTTATACAGTTTTGCTGGTAACAGTAACACGTGACATCCAAATTAAATCCAAAGCTCGATTTATGGCATTTCTTGACGGATCTGAGCAGTTCAAAAGTCTGGGTTTTTTTTTTTACTTGTAAGGAACAATACGATTTTTGTAATCATAATTGAAACCCCAAAAATACTGGGTGCAACACAAGAACCTTGTCATTGTTAGACTCGTGACCTGATTCCGATGACTTTCGGTGCTCTCACTGACCGTCAAACCGTTACGGCGGAAGTACAGAACCTAATCAACTGTAATATGTTTAAACATGTAAATCCCAGACGGTGACCTGAGACACGTCCTGTCTAACTGGTCACGATGCACCGAGGGCGGTGGTCGAGGGCTATAGCTCCGGATTTATCTTTTCACTTGACCAGTGTTTAGTCAACAAATTTTTCATTTCGTTGTAACCTCTTGTCCTTATAAAATCTTATTTATGTCATTTCAAAATTGTTAAACTCACAAAACCGTAAGATTTAGATAAAAGTAACTAAATTTGGGTGTTTTTATAAAAAATACTTATTGTCATATTTCTTGTTTGACCGCATCAGCAAAGTTGCCTGCCGACTTATTAAAAAAAACTTAAGGTATATCTTGATATGTTGAATAAAAAAGAAATTCATTGGAGAGTGGACGGTCGGGACCATGGAATAGTTAATTCATTTCTTGTGATACTTTATTAATGTCTTTATAACATGATTATTAGTATAAGTATGTTCATTCACTCTTTGATTAGTTTTGCAATCACCAGCAGACTACTGTCCCAATTCTTCTACATGTCTACATGTAAACATCATCAAACAAAGCTGTATCGTCTTTAATTGTCTGTTCTTGGCCAAACATGCAATGTATATTTTTTCAACCATTGTCTATAGCAGCATATAAGATACAGTTACCAATTATTTGTGGAATCATATTTCGTATAAAGTACATATAGAATGCTTTGAAATGACATAGATAGGTGTAACATACTTGCACGTGTTCGCTCTAAGGTAGCAAGGGACAGTTTCGGATAAAGTACCCTTCAATATTTTTGTAAAATTGAGAGTTGCTGTACTTGAAGGTTTATTAGTGTCACTAAAATTCATGAAATTATTTTTAATGATTATCATTAGTTAGAGGGATGTCTCTTGTTGAAATTGACATGCAATATGTAGGCCCCATATGTTAGATACCTGAGAATCAGAAGTAAAATGCGAAACCGCGGCTATGACTGTTGTGTTGACTTTACGCAGTGAAATTGCAAGTGACAGACGGGAGGTAAAATAACACGAAAAGTAGATGGACGGGACATTGTTAACTATACACCGGTAAGTTTCTGACATGTGCACACGGTACAGAAGGTCAACCCTTTGCAGGGAATTAGCTGGGGGGGGGGGGGGGGGG
>WFKH01006014.1:64703037-64716882 GCA_016163765.1 Magallana hongkongensis | reverse complement strand
AAAAAACTGTCCCGTGCCACCTAAATAATACCCCGAAATCTGTAGATAACTTTTTGACCCATTCTCACGGGACTTCCAATTATAATTAACGTCTGAGGTGATTTTATACTACAGGCTAAATCTATGATTGTAAAAGCCAATGACAGCTCTCTCCGGGGAAACTTTCTTCAGCTTTATGATAAATGATTGAAATCTGAGGAACTATAGAGAACAGGTGCGCGCCCTAGACGCTATATGGTTGTAGATCAGTGGTACAAGACTCTACAGTTCCTGGAAATCCAGAAAAAGATGCACAACTCCTTGAGTTGTCCTCAGCCAATAAATGTAGGGAAGTGATAGAGATAAGCGTATTGATGATACTGATCAACTCTGCTGGAGAATTGAACTGTTGGCTGTCTGTTTAGAAATTTACAACGAATCCAGTTCGTTCACCCACTCTTACCCTAAAATGTGATTTTATCAATTAACGTGCATGTTAAGATTTTCAATGTTACATTTAATTTTTCCCCGATAGAAAATAGCAACTTTTCATTCAAAATTAGTTAAGAAATTTTGTTAATTGTTATCAAAGTTCTTAATGTCTGAGTAAAGATAAGAATGTCTGTTATTATTATGGTAATATCGTGTTTGATCAAATGTTAATAAGATACATTCATAAAAAGATGGTCCTTGTGAACTGATATGATAAGGATGTAAATAGAAATAAATTTGATTCTTGATTAAGGATGATAACAACAATCACCATATATCTGTCATTCTTCACCCTAAGTACCTCACCGCATTGTTCTAATGAGGCGGACAGACAAAAGAAAGCATTCAGACACTCGGTCATCTATCAAAGACTACCCGCAAGATTCATTTAAACAGGCAATGCCTCCTGATCGGTGTGTTTACGGAGAAACCTGACACCCCCCTCCTCCCCCATCAAGGCACGGGACCGCTTTGTAGCGTATATTATCTATATATTTATGTTATTGTCCGGCGAATTTTGCATATCAAGTCAGAAATCTTTATTGCTAAATGTTTAGACAAGCTCGTGATGAATTTGTTCTATTCTTTTATAAGCGCCCGAGGTTTGTTTCCACGCTAAAACCACGTGCGTTTTCCGTTCCCCATTATCCACTCTGGACTTGAATGGGCCGGGCCGCCGGATCTAAAGTCCGGACACTGTGTCAGTCTTTTTGTCTCTTTGGAAGGTTAATCAAGAAGAACTATGGGGGTAGGTATAGCTCTCAAGTGTTCCATATTTGCGTCTAAATTAAATCTATTTTAAAATCTAGATTTTAGAAATTACTTAGCGCAATCCATTGACCATAAACTAATTTTGATGTAAATCAATTTTATTTTTGATCGAATTTGTTGCATCATGAAAATCAGACTAAGTAATAGCTGATGCTTTCTAAAATTTATAAAAGTTAAATTATAGCTTTATTTAACTTTAAATTTTCTTAGAAAATACAGATAAACCAAAATGATATACGAAAAAAATTGTTTTTGTATCTGTATGTGGTCTGTTGCGTTGTAAATAAATCTCATTAGCGCGTGTTTACAGTTGCATGGTCAGCATGTTCAGATATACAAAATAAACAAAGCACTGAGCACAGATCTCTCCGACAGGCTTCTGCAGGATACAGAGATACAGAGGGGGGAGGGTAGTACATGTATGTACGGCTTGACTGGCGAAAGTAAGTGACCCGCGAAAGTTTAACACAACACCTGTCATCGACGGTGCCAAAAAATATTCGTGTTTTTATAATATATTTTTTTTTTAATTTTTGGATGATGACTAAAGAAAAGCAAAGTTCTGTCAATGAAAGTGAATAAACAACAGGACTTTTTAGTGTGTGTGGTGATTTTACCTGGACGGTCCGTTCGTAATCGGGTGTTGACAAGTTTTTCTTGGATTCTGGTATTGACAATATAACTACCATTGTGTAAGTTGGTGATTCTGGTATTGACAATATAACTACCATTGTGTAAGTTGGTTTTAATTTAGTTATCAACGAACTCAATAATCTTCAATCTTTTACAGTCTTATGCATCCACAGTTTTTGGTATTTAATCAAAGTTTATGTGATCATGAAATTAATGAGAACCTACATAACCTAACCTTTTAAGTTTAAAAATACATTTACCTATATCATCTTTATCAGAAATGATTAGAAAGGTTATATCTGATTTGTAACAAGTTTTGTTCGAAGTAAATATTAAATTATTTCTCAGTCGTAGAAGTCCTAGACAATTATCTACATGACTTCAGTCTGAATATACTGAATAATACATTTTTACACTGGATCTTGTCAGAACGACATTGCCCGGGAAAACTGCAATGGCGTGCAAAACTCACAGATTGCAATGTACTGACGGAATTATCCGATTTCATTGCTATTGACAAAAATTAAGAAGAGCAATTGTATTACCGAGATGCAATAAATCAGTATCGGACGGCCATTGACTGCAATTTACGCTTCAAATCCCGGAAGATTTAGAAATGTTGACGCGTGCATTATTACACCGAAAGTTGTTCTCTGACCATGTGACTTCGTACAGATCGTGACGTCACGAGGCAGTCTCCGCGTTCAACTGTTGTACCCACCAGATGTACAAGGGAACCTTTCTGATCTGATTAACCAAGCTCAATCCTTTACATCTTGAGTATCGGTTACAAATAATTACCTAATAAAATACACCTGCTTTATTTTAAACGTAGGTAATAGATAACTAGACCACCTCTATGCCTTTTATATTGTTGCCAATCCATCGATCAGGCATGTCGGAATTGGTTCTGTTCTGGAATTAAAACTCAGAGGATGATATGGGTTACGGTTACTTGTTTGGCTTTAAGGACACGGGGAGGGGAAGTTTAAGGTTGTTGGTGCTTTATTAAGTCGGTGGTTCCCGAGGTCATGACACGGGGAGGAGAAGTTTAAGGTTGTTAGTGCTTTATTAAGTCGGTGGTTCCCGAGGTCTCCGTTAAACAATTCTGTGCAAGTTGTAAATATGGACACTTTAATCTCGGGAAAGGTAAGGTCTTATCTCGAATATTAAATGGTTGTGTTCTGTATAAAATGAAGTTTTAAAACTGTTTTTTTTAAATTGATTGACTAAATGAGTTTATCCTGAATCTTACATCTTGGTAAATTTAGTTTGAACTCATGGTGGAGTTGTTTGCGTAAAATCTAACACTTGTTGTTTTTTTTAAGAAAAAAAAGACATTATTTTTGTCTTAAATAATCGAAATTATTATGTTTTACCCTGGTGACAACTGACAAGGTCCTTGCATTAATGGGTTCAGTATTTTCAATAAATAATTCAGAATACATATTCAATTGATAGACATAGTTTTTCTTGAGTTCATTTTATAATTTAATTCTTATTTTTAAAACCTCATGAAGAAAAAGTAATGCAGATTTTTTTTAAGCAAGACATTTTAAAGTGTCTTGTTTACTTATTCAAATAAATTATATTACATAATCACGGGTTTTGAAGAAAATAAAGCTTTAATTTGGTTCCTGTCGTCTGCATTTTGACAAGTCTGCAATGAGTTTTCAATGAATAAAAACGGCTTACTACCTTCTACATCGCAATTAAATAAGCTTATCGTAAAGGGATTTAAAAAAAAATTTAAAAAATGAAGACATGAGTAAATATTTTTTCTGTAGACAGATAACCTGCAAGTTTATACTAGCTACGAATTTTTCATTAGTATAATAAGTAGTTGTTTCTTGAATGTTTACATTTTAATTTTTTAATTATATTTTGTTTATCGGTTTGTTAGTGATTTTCAAGTTTTTGTTTGCTTGTTTGTTAGGAAGTTATATAGTTAGGTGTATGTAGACTCATTTGTTTCTAGCGTCCAAATTCATAAATGTACCATTCAGACATTTCATGTCAAATATTAGGTTTTTTTTTCAATTTTGATTAAACCCCAAACAACAATTTCTTTGAGCATCTAAAAATCACTGGTTTCAGAATACAGCTAA
The DNA here is from genome assembly GCA_016163765.1 of Magallana hongkongensis. Lineage (NCBI taxonomy): Eukaryota > Metazoa > Mollusca > Bivalvia > Ostreida > Ostreidae > Magallana > Magallana hongkongensis. The sequence goes on along the minus strand of WFKH01006014.1, from coordinate 64,712,899 downwards.
TACTTAAGAAAAATATTACAGGTAATCTTGCTTAACATTAATGAGAAAATTATACGGAAAGATGAGAAAGAATAACATGGACGTATTGAAAAGCACTATACGTAATTTGAATATTTTATTTGCCACCGTTGCTATCATACTCAATTTCTGAAAATAAAAAAATAATGGATTATATTTCAGTATCAGTTTAATAGATAAAACAGTTTCTTTGAATCAGTGCATGGTATTTGGGGGCGTTATAATTGGTCAATATTTGACCTCTGACCCTTGGCACTGCTTGTCACTTCCTGTCTCGGTCTGAACGCCACCTTTCGACCTTCGGAACATTTCACATCAAAATGGCCTATTACAACCGCAATAGTTCTTGTTTTATACTCCATTAAATTTTTCCGTAATTCCGACATCAAAGTGTTTGAAAGGTATAGCGTCGTAGAGTCCCGAGAACCAAACCATTTGGAGTAACCTGGCGCTAAAAGCCAGTGCATATGGTGGCATTTTTACACACCGATGACTGGAGAATTATCCGATTAACACGGCTAACCGGGCAATAACCATATGTACCTTAAAAAGGAGGATCAAACGCGCTCTGTCTGTTCCCTTCATGAAGTTTAATTTTCGTTCCATTTAGATTCTGCCTTGAAGCGAGCTTCGGCCGTTTCCGGTTTCTGGCGATATTAACACGGTATGATAGTTGAAATGCCGAGCATTCTAGAAAAAACCTTAGTGCTTCTTTCAGTCTTAATCATGACATTGATTTAATAAGTCGCATAAAAATACAATCAAAATACAGAAAGGTGTGTTCTGTCCTTCCACTGCCACTGTACAGATCGTCTGTCCGTCCGTCCGTCCGTCTGTCCGTCGTATTTGCATATCAATCATACATTATACACAGGGCTAAATAGATAAACAGCAAATGTTTTTATATTACAATAAATTATAAGTAACTTGCTTAATTGCTTTAACTGATTTATGCTGACTTCTCCACAAATTCTATTGAAAAATAAAACTTGTTGGATGCATATGACTGCAATAAGTATTTTTAACGGAAAATATGGGGTTGACAATAGCATCTAAGAACTTTCTTTCACTTCAGAGCCGGGGGGGGGGGGGGCTTGATCATTGATTGATTTTGACAAGTTTTCTGATTTTGTTAATCCCCCAGGAGAAAGCAAGCATCAAGAATGAGGATTACATATAGTCGTTAAGAAGATAAGAAACTTTTCAATTATAACAAAAACAATACATGTGTAAATATATACAGATTTTTATAAACAAAATAATTGGTCCGTTACCGATTTTCTGAAAACCTTTGTATTAGGAAACCTTTTTAATTGCCAAATTACATTTTTAGGCGAACTTTCTTGTCCATTAATTTTTGTGTAGTAAATTAAGACGGTTGTTTAATGCGAAAAATTCTTAACAATTGCATGCTTGCGCCTCATTTTTGTACCCCCATGGAATTTCACGGTCAGAAGGGACCAATGTCGGATTTCAATGTACTGCTTTAAATTGTTACGATTCTTTCACGCCATTATGAATGAAATTTCCTCTGTACTTAACTTTAGTGCCCTGGCCCTAATATCCAGTTCTGCTTGCTAGAGCACAATCTTACACCCAGATGATCAATTTGCTATTAAAACAAGACTAATGCTGTAATTAGAAAAATGTGTTTGAATGCACTAAGCAGATTGTGAAATCAATTAATAGTTTAAACGGAATTCCCCAGTGCTGCCTTTCATTATCTAATCATAACATAAAATATTCCTAAATCCTATCAGAAACTAGGTTTATTTTTCTTTTAAGAAGAGGGTAACCAAATAAACCAAATGTCCGCGCTAGAGCCGTGGCTGGTCTTGTTTACAGCACGGATCGGCTGGAATTCTACAAGAAGCTAAAAACTTGTTTTAAGAGCTTTCACTGTTTTGACATAATAGAGGTATGGTACTGTGAGAGCTCCTACGGAATCTTAGCATTCATAACTTTTAGTTTTAAGGAGCTATTTGAACATTTGTATACAATTCGGAGGGACAATTTTGTATTCTAAATATATTGATATATCACTTGATTTCTGATTATTTTTTTTATTTTTGCAGATTTTGACCAACCGCAACTGACGTGACAAACCATGACTTTACCAACGAGAAGCCAGGATGTCACGTGACCTATTATTTGTCCTTTACATTCTTTTGCATCCGTCAGTCTTAAAAGGTACATTTCTAATTCAGATTTCATTATATTATTCCCCGTTAATATATTTCCTCCAAACGTTGTACAATACAGCATGGAGACATGGCAGCATGTATTTGTGGAGCTCTTGTTTCCTGAAAAGTTTCGGCAGACCTCGAGAGTCTTGTAGCTGATGTTTGATTTATTCCTTCTTTTAGCTGGCGGTCCATCTCCCAATGTCAAGAAAACGGATGAGCAGAGACTGCTTGAGGTTCTGTTAAACGGATATAACAGCGACACGAGACCCGTATATAATGCGTCACATCCGGTCAACGTCTCGCTAGGAATCACGCTCACTCAGATATTTGACGTGGTAAGTGACACAGACCCTGGCAATAGTTACATGTTAGCAGTAGATTACCTGTCATCGGTCTGTAAGTTCTGAATCACAAGCTTGAAATAATTATTTAATTATACCACCTAAAGGTAAAAAACACCAAAACCTTAATTGATATAAATACACTGTATGTTTAAAAACTAATCTTTTGATTTCTGTTCCAGGATGAAAAGAATCAAGTGTTGACCACCAATGTCTGGCTGGACCAGGTGAGATGTTAGGCTTGGGACAGCAATATTGTAACAACGTCTAGTGACCTCGGAGTCCAATATCTTTTCACTATACAAAAGTCCAATGTTTGATCCCCAATCCCAGGCTATTCATTTGCGTATATTTGGCTTTTTAGATCGTAGACTGATAAAAGTATAGCTTAACATGTATTTTGATAATACACGGTAGAAAAAGTTCAGGGCACTTAATTGCCTATTAATGGGCTGTTAAAAGGCCCCTGTCATATTATAAGGTTCGTTTTGATTTAATTGAAAATATATTTGTGGATATAAAAAAAAACTAACTAATAGTATCAATATGTGGTCTGGAACCCTGAAAATTGCATTCTGGAATTAGATCGTCTTCCCAAGTCAAGGGTTTCTGATCCGCTCCGCTACTCACAAACGTTTGTGGGTAGCGGAGCGGATCAGAAACCCTTGACTTGAGAATATGGGGTAAGATGACTGACCGATTTTTCATTCCCTTTCCATCAGGAATGGAAGGACGAGAAGCTGACGTGGGACCCCGCCGATTATAACGGACTGGAGGTGATGAGGATCCCGTGCCGGAAAATCTGGCTGCCGGACATCGTCCTCTACAACAGGTGCGTGTCCGGGGACAACCAAACTATCGCGCGTTCCGTCAATACAGTTAATGGAGAGACGAGTTTGAAGAAAATAGTCCAGGAACTGCAATTTTAACCAATGATGATCTTATCGTTAAGCTATGAGTTATAAGTTGGCTTAATGAAAAATAAGTTGTTAATAGCAAATACAAGTACTTACTTGTAAATTCATCAACAAGATCAGTTTGTTTCCATTGTTTTGTTACCAGTGTTTTGTTACCAGTGTTTTGTTACCATTGTTTTGTTACCAGTGTTTTGTTACCATTACCTTCCCCCTTTTTTCCTAAACGAATTAATCTTGCGAAGTAAAAGAATTGAGTGCGCTTTTAAGAGTGCGTTCTGTTCCATGTTTCGCTGCACATATGTGTACAACATCGACCAAAATTAGCAATTTTTTAAAAAAAAAGTATTTATGAGGAAATAAGAAGCAAATGCCTGAACGTAACCTAAGTCTACCATCTTTTATTGCAGCGCCAGCGACCACAATGAGAAGTACATGGAGGCGCTAGCCATGGTCAGTCACACAGGGGTCGTCTTCTGGCCCCCCATAGTCAAGTTCCGCAGCTCCTGTCTGATGGATATGACCTACTTTCCGTTCGATGACCAAATCTGTAAGTTAAAGCTGGGCTCCTGGGCCTATACCGGCTTCCAGGTGGACGTCCTGAACCGCTCCAACACCGTGGATCTGTCCAGGTTCGTGGAGAACGGCGAGTGGGAGCTGATCCGGACGTACGGTGTCCGGAATAACGTGTACTACACGTGCTGTCCGGAACCGTTCCCGGATGTAACCATTACGCTCCACATCCGGCGGCGGACCATCTACTACATGTACAACGTCATCATCCCCTCCATTATGCTGTCCAGCCTGGCCCTGCTGGGGTTCTGGATTAACCCTGACTCCGGGGAGAAGGTCACGCTTGGGCTGACCGTGCTGTTAGCGCTGTCCGTCTTCATGCTCCTCATCGCAGAAAACACGCCGGCCACCTCATTCTTTATACCTCTGCTAGGTTCGTATGAATTCATCACAGAAACTTCCTCGAACAAATTATTCATCCTTAAATTTAGAGAGTCACGCTTTATTTGACGATCTCATATTTGATTCCTATAGTTCCATTACAGATACCTTGCATCTAGTTAATTTTCTAACCATTACCCTCCAATATTGTGGTCACACTTTAACGAACTCATAATTTTATATTTCAGGAATTTACCTCATCACCACCATGTCCTTTACCTCCATATCTGTCATCTGCTCCGTGGCTGTGACAAATCTCCACATCCGGGGATACGCCCATCCTGTTCCAAACTGGCTGCGCAGTGTCCTATTGGTGGCGTCACGTGTACTCTGTATATCTGTCAATCATCTTAAGGAGAGGAGGTCCCACTGGAAGCCAAAACACTGGTACCGCGTCCCCCAGACATCAACCGTCGGTAACCATTCCTCGACCAATGGCCGTGTCGTCCATGACTTGGGGGAGGGGACTACCATCGTAACGCATGACGATGTGCTCCAAGACGACGCGACACCTGGTGACAGGTTACTAAAGGACGATAACTCACAAGTGAATCATGCATTACTGGAAACACTGAAGTGCCTTATGAACAAACAAGAGGAGACTGACCGAGAAAACAAAATCCACGACGAATGGAAGGAAGTTGCCATGGTGATTGACCGCTTCCTGTTCCTGGTTTTCCTGTTGGGGATGATTGTCGCTTCCGTTTATATTCTCGTCGCCTTGCCATTACAAAAATTACAGAGATTTGGTGGTTCTTGACTTTTCTCTGTGACTAGCGCATGTGTCTGTTTATGCATGTAATTTGATTGTCTTCACGATATAGTGATATTATTCAGAACTAATTTGTGTTTGACCCATTAAAGCCGCACAATTATTCGGAAAATACATATATTTTTATATATAATGGTTTAGTAGTTAATGATTTCGTAACATATAAATGAAATTATTTTGTAGGTTAAATTTAGTTGGAATTTTGACTATTTTGATTTTAAATGAAAATTTGAAATTTGATGATATTGATATAATTTAACAATGAAATTATTAATTTGATTAAATACGATTAATGATTGTGTCTAAGTATAAGTATTTATTTTCACAAAACTTGCGATCATTTTCGACTTACCTCTACAATTTCTTTACATTCTATGGAGATGGTTGATACTATTAAAAACGGGTTTATACCATGCCAAAGAATTTCTTTAAACTCCTTCACCAACGTCGAAAAATTAACTCGCTGATTGAGAGTTGCCATTTTTACCTTATAACACTTTGTCCGGTTAATGAAGATGTTATGAAGAAAATCAGAGACGAATACGTGTAAATGTATATATTGTGATAAATGTTTTACACAGGTTTTGTTGGGAAATAAGCCTACTTTAGCGCACGGTTTTTTTATACTAGTATAATGTAGCTCTACGGCCTTCAGACCCGAATTTACCTGTAGAGCCACGGTTTTGCAGGTAAGGTTAGATCCTTCGATCCGCCGCACCAACATTTTCAATAAGTCTCACTTTACCTTCAGTTTCATTTAAAAACTTACTCAACTGCAAAATGGTGTAATTTTGTACACGGAAAACATGGTGAATTTTAAGGAACACAAAAAAACCTTGAAATTTGGCTTCCTTAGGGTCGGAAAACGTTTAGCTTAGCAAAGAAAAATTAAGCGGCGATGACAATAAACTTTATTACTGAAAATAACAGTGCAGAGGAAATATGCATGTTCAATATGTACAATCTACAATATATGCCAAATGAATAGCATAAATCTTGCCAGCAGAGACACAGGTCACGCTTTCTCCTTTGATCTTATGAGAAATATTTACAATCGATAAGCATGGTTTTTTAATTAATCCATTTCTAATTTCTTTACACAGCACATTGAATTTAATTATAATACTTAATTTGAATAGAAACAAGACAACAACACTTCTTTATGACACCAGTCCGAATTTGTACACCGTGGTGTGACGGTAGGTTTGACCCGGGCGGAGGATCGTGCTGGGAAAGTTGGGCTAAAAAACAAAGTGTTCATTAGGAACCAATACTAGATTATAGTTCGACTCAACTGTATCTCTATTTACGTTTCACCCCACTGAAAGTCAAAATGAAGAATTAAATTTACTCGCCTGGTTCACACTATTAGCGTAGTGCTGTGTCTCTAAACAAACTGAGGCTAACTTCCGGTATTCCACGCCTCCTTTACCGAACACTCCCGGCTGCATATTACATCCGGTGTAGCATTGCAGTCCAGGCTCTGTTGTAAACACGTCCATTTTTCTACCAGAAGGCGGATGTTCTAAGCTACATGAAAAGGTAGTAATACTTCAATATAAAACTCGACCAATACTTTTAAGACGTTGATTAAATATTTTCTGAAAAGAATAGTATAACCAAGTATAGATATCTTCCTCTTCATCACCCTTTTGAATTGATTGGCTATCGGTATGCAATATTATTCCGACAGCTAGCTTGATAATGATGGATACTTTTCATGGATTTGAATTACCTAGCAACCCGCGTGAGTTTCCCTAGTTGTCCTCCTACACAGAAGTTCGTGTCGTACCCTTTGCCGTTGTTGACGTTTTTCAGGCGGTCGCCGAGTCGGGTGGGCGTTCTCAAGTCGTAGGCTGTTCCCGCAACAGGCGCCATGATCCCTGATGAGGTAAATATATACTGCTCAGAATAACCGCGTGTATTCCAGAATGCTTATGTTAGAGTGTACATAGCTAACAGGCCCAGAGAACATGAACTCTGAACAGTCTAAGTCAAACTTCAAAATTCTTTTAATTTTACGACATTATTTTGAAAATAAAATAAAATTTTCATCATTTTTCACATTTAAAAATATTACTAAATTGTAATATTTCAATTATTTTGGTTAAAAATCAAATTATTCTAGATATTTATAATCTAATATTTGTCTCAAGTCTGTTCTCATTTTAAGGGTCTTATGACTTGAGCTGCATCGTGAATTCAAAAAGTGATATAACTGCTTCATGTAGCACAAATTTGAAATTCTCTATTCATTTTCAATTACAAGAAGTAAATAGAATCGATGGGCTCAGGCCAGCATTTAACAATAACGTGTTTTTGTTTTCTTTTTAGTTTTTCTACTTAATGAAAATTGATTTTCTTTTATCCGCGTTGAGGAAACACATCAATCTCAATGATATAGACAACATATAATTTTTTAGAAAGATGACCCGTCATGTGTGGTTTTAGAAATCTGTAGACCGAACCCGAGCAGACTAGGATCTTGATAGATTAATGGGGACCTTCTTAAAGGATCTTAGAGTGAACGGGTCAAAAGTAGGGTTCTCTCAGATATAACTGGCAGCATGAACTATCGGATGATTTATCGCTTTATTCTATCACGGAAACGTTTGATTTAATTTAGTTCGTGAAAACACAAGCATCTGGTGTTTCTAAAGCTGTCCAGAGGAAGCAATAAAGTTAATAGGGAACGTCTATAAATTACAAATGTACTCTTAAAACAACAGCAGAGTATATTCTCTTTGACTTCCGTGTGGATAGATTTACCAATAAATACGGAGGCCGTGATATTGTTTGTGATGGATATAACCAATTTGTGATAAGATAATGGGCGGCAGAACGTAATTGGGTTTTTTTTGGAGGTTAATTTTCACCTGTTGGAATGTTGTTCTCGTCCAGGGGCGTGTACGTGAACGCGTCAATCCAAAGCACGTGATCCTCAAGATTGGGATAACCCTGGAATATAAACCACCCAACTATTATTTTTATGTATAAATAACATTCTAAAAGAAAACAAGAGGCCCATGGGCCACATCGCTCACCTGAACAACAGTTCCTTGTAACATTCAATTTGGTATCATATGCTATTTCTATTTTAAACTTTGAAACCCTTTCTGGGGCCCCAGTATTGGTCCAGGGTTTATGGTTGGCTTTAACAATTTAGAATCTACACTATTTGAGGATGCTTGCATAGTAATCTCACAAACTGTAGGATTGTAATTCTCGAGAAGAAAATTTTTAAACATTTTCCATATATATTTCTATGTTAAACTTTGAACCCCTTCTGGGGCCCCAGTATTAGATCGAGGGTCACGGCTTTTATAATTTAGAATCTACACTATTTAAGGATGCTTACGTAGTAATATGACAAATAAAAGCAGTGTAGTTCTCGAAAAGAAGATTTTTAAACATTTTCCATATATACTTCTACGTTAAATTTGAATCCGTCTTGGGTCACCAGTATTAGTCCAGGGCAGGGGTCACTATTTTAAAAAAATTGAATCTACATTATCCAAGGTTGCATGCATACTAATCTCACAAATTGTAGCATTACAGTTCTCGAGAAGAAGATTTTAAAACATTTTCCCTATTTACTTCTATGTTAAACTTTGAACCCCTCTTGGGGCCCCAGTATTAGATTTTACCAATTTAGAATCTACAATAGCCACGGATGCTTGCATAGTAATCCCACAAACTGTTACACTGTAGTTCTTGAAAAGAAGATTTTCAAACATATTTTCATATATAATTATTTTCATATTAACTTTAAACCCCTTCTGGGTCCCAGTATTAGTCTGGGGGTCACGGCTTACACAAATAAGAATCTTGACAATTTGAGGATGCTTGCATAGTAATCCCACAAACTGTTGCATTGTAGTTCTTGAGAAGAAGATTTTAAACACTTTCCCTATATACTTCTATGTTAAACTTTGAAACCCTTCTGGGGCCCCAGTGTTGGTCCGGGGGTCACAGCTTTTACAATTTAGAATTTTCACTATTTGAGGATCCTTGCATAATAATCTCACAAACTGTAACATTGTAGTTCTCGAGAAGATTTTTAAACATGTTTCTTATATATTTCTATGTTAAACTTTGAACCCCTCTTGTTGCCCCAGTATTAGTCCGGGGGTCACGATTTTAACAATTTAGAATCTACAATAGCCAATGATGTATGCATAGTAATATGTCAAACTGTTGCACTGTAGTTCTTGAGAAGAACATTTTCCTATACATGTTAAACTTTTAACCCCGCCTGGGGCCCCAGTTTTCGTCCGGGGGTCACGATTCTTACAATTTATAATCTTCACTATATGTACAAGCTTTTGTGTAAATATTGGCATTTCTGGTGCAGTGGTTCTTAAGAAGATTTTTTAACATTTTTCCTATGTATTTCTATGTTAAACTTTGAACTCCGCCTGGGGCCCCAGTTTTGGTCCAGGGGTCACGATTTTTGCAATTTATTATTTTCACTATATATGCAAGCTTTTGTGTAAATATTGGCATTTCTGTTGCAGTGTTTCTTGAGAAGAAGATTTTTAAACATTTCTCCTATGTATTTCTATGTTAAACTTTGAACCCCGCCTGGGGCTCCAGTTTTGGTCCGGGGGTCACGGTTTTTGCAATTATTATTTTCATTATATATACAAGCTTTTATGTAAATATTGGCATTTCTGG
>WFKH01006014.1:64678677-64693174 GCA_016163765.1 Magallana hongkongensis | reverse complement strand
ACAGAAAGCAGATAGATATTGACATTATGTTGTCTGTGATGTCACAGAAAGCAGACAAGTTATAGACATTGTGTTGTCTGTGTTGTCACAGAAAGCAGACTAGTTTTAGACATTGTGTTGTCTGTGATGTCACAGAAAGCAGACTAGTTTTAGACATTGTGTTGTCTGTGATGTCACAGAAAGCAGACTAATTTTAGACATTGTGTTGTCTGTGATGTCACAGAAATAACCAAACAATAGCTGTTGACTGTTGTGATGTCTGTGATGTCACAGATTACACTGGCAACCACTGTTGTGTGTTGTTGGTCAGCCAATGTTTTAATTCAACAACAGAAAGATGTCTTAAACTAACCGATGAACCCCTGAGTTTTGTACGAATTAAAACTGACCGTCTTGTCTTCTTACTGTTATCTCTTATTAATGGGAATTAATTTTAATAACAAATCTCTATAAAACGATTTTAGCTCCTCTGTAAAGACTAGATAAATACGTACAAGTGATAGATCGCTAGAAAACATCGGAACTTAATCGATATACATTGATGTACAAGCTTATATCAAACATATTTGTTTATTTATTTTAAGGCTACTGAAGAGACAGAGTCAGAAAATTAGAATTTAAAATCTGGTCAAAGAAAGATTACGAGGTGGTATCTGTGTATTAAATGTGTATATTAGTTATTTTAAATCAATTAGCAAAGCGCTCTATGCTATATTTACCTGTGTGGTTATAGGGTGGAAAATCATGTTTTAGCCAAGAAGAAAACATTGCTGAACAAAATCAAAGGATAAGCAGGCAACCACTTAGTCTCCATTAAATGGTTCGAAACTCTATACACGTTTATATAGATCTAACCATTATTATTATTTGTTGTTGATTTTACCAAATTGCAATTTGTCTCTGGAAAAAAAGCTTTTTTCAATCCACCGACTATCAAGAATCGATGAGTTTGTCAACTGTATCCTAATCGTCGTCCGTTCTAAAGCGCTGTGTCTTGTACAAGACATCGGAGAAACGGCTCGTTGTTTGACAAGGAAAGCTGAAACTACACTTTGTTTTTTTATTGTATTCCAAGACATCAGGAGGATTAGTGGCTTGATCCCCAAAGTCTGTAATTTCTCGGATTCTCTTTCCCACAGAAGCGCACACAGAATCTATGTATCCTATCATAAGGCAGTCAGGGCCGTAGCGCTGGTCATTGATTCGGAGAGCGGACGAGGAGGAGGCGGCGAGAGAGCGGCTCGACTCGTCATGGAAAAGACCACGGAGGATGTACGCAGACCCGGAGTCCGCTAAAACCCTGCCCCCAACTCCCGCCAAAATGCCACCCTGGACTTTATTTGTGGTGCTATTCCAAATACTGGAATTGAGTACGGTGCTTGCATCAGGTAAGGCTTTTTACTGCCAAGAATTGGGTAGATACACCTGAGGCCGGTAAACTAGCCAGGTGATAATGCAGTTAACAAGTTTTTGGTTTTTTTTAAACAGAAGCTTTTACTTACATGTACCTATAGATAAGACCATATCAGGATGTATACGCAATGAATGTTTTATCATAAATTCAATTGTGCGGATAAAGCAAAATTTCTTATTTATTGTATATGTATTTTAACTAGGAATAAATGCGTTTCCGATTAATCCAGGGATTATAACTCTCAATGTAACTTCTCTTGTAGTCCAATTTACCAATTCTTTTAAACAACGTTTAATTTTTCAAGAAAATTATCCATAAGCATTATACTGTAGCTATTGATGTTTCCTTACAGTTGTTTTTAATTACGCACATATTACATATTGATGAAGCAGCAGAACCATTATACAGCCGAATGCATTGTTTTATATTTACGTTTCCTTACTTTATTGGTAAAACAGAATATATTGCATGAAAGCACAGATAAACGAGAAAAGGTTACCAAAAATATTGTAAGCAAAACAGTTGTCTACTCAGGGGCACGTGCGGACTATATAGTTAAAATGCCAAATGTCTTGCGAAAAACTTTTTTCTTCTTAAAAAGTCGTCAAAAAAGTCACTTACAATTCGTTTCATTAGTGGTGCTGTCAGCCAAATGACAGTTCAGACAGAGACTTATGTTGTAAACGGTTTTAACTGTTAGTCGTGTTGTTGTAGACAGTAAAGTTGGACGGTCAGTAATGTTGTAGACAGTCAAGTTGGACGGTCAATAATGTTTTAGACAGTCATGTTACACTGTAGATGATTAGTAATGTTGTAGACAGTCTAGTTAGACGGTCAGTAATGTTGGAGACAGTTGAAACATTTATTTTGTTGATAGTTATATATGTGGATGTATTAAACAGTAAGTTGTGTTGTAGAGAGCTTAGACAGTCTTCTTGTAAACAGCCTAGGCTGTCATGTTTTAGACAGCTTTAATTTGACACGGTCATATTTTAGACAGCGTATGTAGTTATGTTGTAGATATATAAGGCAGATGTGTTTATGACAACAAATATGTTCTGGTGTAGACTTAAATTTAACTGTTATAGACAGCTTAGACAGTTACGATGAAGACAGTTCGAACAGATATTTAGTTATTTTAGTTATGTTAAAAGCAGCGAAGACAGTAAATTATATGTATATTTATTTGAGTAGACAAAACGTAATGTTGTTGTCAGGATAGAAAGCCATTTATGTTATGGCCATCTAATCCAGTCATGTTGATGAAAACTTGGAAAGTCAGTTATTTTTGCCAGATACTGTAGGCAGTTTTGTTGTGAGAAGCAGAGATACTGATGTTGCAGACATCTTAGACAGCCAGTTATGTGTACACATCTATGACAGTCTGATATCTTTTATACCAATTTAGACAGTCAGTTATTTAACTTAGACAGTCAGTTATACAACTTAGACAGTCAGATATATTACATGGACAAGTCAGTTACGTTGCAGTTAAGGTAGTCCATCCATAACTAAGGCCAATTTAACAATTTTGATTGATCTATACTACATTAAATATGTATTTTAAAGCTATTATGAGGCTGACATAAACCAAACTTGGGTGTTTGTATGTAGTCAATTAAATAAACTTTATGCACTTAAAACTTTTTTAAAGAGTTGTGTCCCCTTTAGGTAAATTTTAAAAAATCATTTTCTGAAAATATGTATGGTAAACTTTGAATTATTTTAGCATATTCGAAGAAAGGAAAAGCTATTGAACTTTTTACCAAGAAAAATGTGAGAAAATAACTTGTACTAAAGAAATATATTTAAAAATGCATTTTTTCCATAGACTTCAATGTTAACTTCAACATATGATAAATTTATTAATATTAATTTTTTTGATTTCAAAGGTGAATCTTTATTATTTAATAAACTCCTTAAAATCGCACTAAGATTTTAGTGATCAAACTTGCAATCTATTAGATATGAAATATGATAGTTATGGATGGACTACCTTATGTTAAATGGTTACGTTGTAAACATTGTAGAAAGTCAGTTATTTTATAGATAAGTATGCCAGGAAGTTATATTCTATAAAAAATTGTTCTTACTAAGTTATCTTTTAAATATCAAACAAACATGCATTTATAAAAAGACGAATAATGGCTGGATGAAGCTTATTTTCCAATTAATCACATGTTAATGAGGTGAATTAGACGAACAAAAAACGGTAAATTATCATGCAGATGTTGTCATTTAGCTACTGGAATATTCATGTGAGAGCCTTTCAATGGTTTTAGAAATAGTTATGCAGAAAAAAATGTTATGAACATATGAATATTCTGTGGAATACACATATTTTTTTCTGTTAGTTTAATCTCGGTCAATGTATAGAAAATTACAACTATATACGGGGCGAAGGCTTTATTTAAATCTTCTGGTTAAAAAAATTTCATGATTTTCTCGGCCGGAGATACCCCTGGGGATGAGACCTTATAATATTTCAAGGCTGTAATAGTATTTCGAACACGAAAATTTCTATTGAAACGATTAACAAATACTTTGGGTCAATAAGATGCTAGCCTAAGGGGATTTTTAGAATTATGGATTGCGCCCTAGGGAAGGAACATTTAACGCAGATCTCTTATAGACATTCGTCATCGGAAATACAAAAATAAAAATCTGTCAAAAATTATATCATATCGGTGGGAAAATTAAATCTTCTAAGTCTGTTAGAATTGCCTGTAAGACAGTTAGAATGTGGTATAGAATGTGGTAATCACTTCCTTTTTCATGAAGTGAAGTAATAAATTGAGTGATACATTCGGTCCTTTCTATCACAGAAAAAATGATGCTGTGAAGATTTTGTAAATGTTAGAATGAGTCACTACAGAGAAATGATCCAGTATCACCAGTATCGTGGCTTTCTTACGTCACTTGAATGTCATAAATGTTGTTGATTACAGCGTAGAAATCTGTTCCTTGCGTGCAGTAATGCCGATGTAGCACTCTTTTGTAATGGAGGTAATAAAATAGATATTCGATAGATTGCATGCGTAAGAGAAGTATTTCCTGGTCATTGACGGATTCTATTCTTGAATTACATAAAATATTCATAGTACATTACTAAATACCCTGGTCCTATTTCTTATATAATTAAATCGCCTTGTCATTCTTGAAAAGCCTTCCGTCTGAGCAGGGCATATTGACACTAACCTCTATATTCCGTATGTACAAATTATATTTCATTTTTAAATAGAAGAATAAAAATTAGACGGAAATCATTAGTATGGTATTGTCACTTTGGATTCAAACTCAATTTTCTGCTCAAAAAAGCACTAATGGGGCAACAGTACAACATTTAGCTTTCGTAACTTCGTTTATCATCTAACTACTCAGAATCAATTGAAAGAAAAGGAATTATGATCTATATACCAAATCTAAATCATTTTTGAAATATACATAGATAAATATATGGAGCTAGTATCGAATCTAAATAAACGACACTTGCGCAAATTTCGGTGCTGCAAAATCTAGTCTGGCTGCTGATTTCATTTCACCGTTCTGATTTTCTTAAAGAAAAATTTTAGCTTATGTTTTAGTTCTTTTTAAGCTAATCATCATTTTATCTTAATGATATACATTTAAAGGTAGATAAATATATTTTTTAATTAACTCGGTACCAAAAAAAGCCAAAAATAAATAAGTAAAAAAATTTGGACAAGCATCATACTGTGGTTTCGTTAATATTCAAGGGTATCAATTTTCGAGGATAAAGTGAAAATTATAGTTTCAAGGATACGTAAATTCGTGGCCAATGACCCTATCAATACAAAATGTTAAAGGTATATGTGGCGTATTTTTAGTGAATAACAATAATAAGATCTGATTATTTGCTTCATTTCTTTACTTAAAGATAGGACTTTCACACAAATTAAGCTTTATAAGTCAATCGCATAACAAAGATACAAGAAATCAAAAAAAAAATTTTTTATTTTTTACCGGCACGGTAAAAAATACAAAAGATTTGAATAACCCCGCCTTAAATGGGTCATGTGACATCCATCTCGGTCTATCAACAACAATGGCGACGACGAGAAAGATGGGTATACCGTTAAGTTTGACAGATTTGGCAATGAAAGAAAAAAGAGACAGACTGACCAGGATAGGAACAAAGGGAAGATTGTCATCGGAGACCATGTAGATTGATGGAATAGGAATTAAAGCCGAATTAAACTTAAGTTTCCATCATGAAGTTGTAGGGGTTTTGCTATAGTCAGGTTCGTGCTCCTTGTGTTCCGTGTCTTTACTTTATAAGTTATAAACCACAAGTGGATTTTCGTTTAGAGGAATTTTTGAATAAAGAATAAATAAACACTCTCAGTACATGCATCCCTCAGGAAGAGGGGTATTTACTCCGTTTATCGTGTCGATGATGCTAAAATCGTGTTTCATCTTTATTACACATAATTAACAATTTATATCATTCTACATTAACGAATATCGAAATAATAATGCTTCGAGTATCATCTGATATAAGAATTATCTAATTTAAGACATGAAAAACGTGATTCTAATTTGTAAACAAACTGTTCTTCCATCGTGTTTTCAATGCTAGGTTTTCCCGCACTCATGCGCAGTGGCGTTATAAATGGCGGATTACATTAATATTCATCAGACGTGTAGCAAAGTTTAGAGACAAATAACTAAAGACAGAACATGTTTTATGGGCCTAGAGTTTGTGAAACGTCTAATTATAAGAAGCATGATGTATATTTTTACTCAAACTGGTGTCAAAAATTTTACTCCAAATACGCCACATATACCTTTAATAGAAATTGTACTTCAATGAACATTTAATTTCGTGGATCAACTTGATAACGAAATCCACAAAAATTGGTATTCCACGAATATTGATGAAACCACAGTATCATTTAACGGAGTAAGTTAACGAGAGCTCAGCGAAAATCAAAGAATTGATAGCACTTACAATAATTGACTGCTTAATTGTATTAATTTAGTAATATCCAAGCACTGTTAATTCAGTGACATTTGTTACAATTCGATGACAGTAACTTACATATATGATCGATGATAAGACATAAAACGGCCAACATAACAATGGAAACAGTTTCTTAATTCAGCATGTATCAGTACACAAAGGTCAGCCTCGTTCTCATTGCTCCTTAAAATATTATTTTATGTTGCGGATTCATTATATCAAGATTTTATATGTGTTTAGGTTTGATCCACTTTATGCGACGATTGACTGCTTAACATATATATACACTGATAAAAAGCATGGATTGGTCAGTTTAATGTTTCCACTGAAAGCTGGGTCAAACCTTCTGTACGTAAAAAAAATGGCTTGGTTTGGAAGCTTTACGGTGGAAACATAAACTTAGAAATTTACCGCTATACATGCAAAAAATGGATTTGATGTAAAGGAACTATTACTCTAAACAATAAACTTTAAAAATAACATAACTTGGAATTGAAATTAATGGAGATGGTTTCTTTGCTTCTATTTATATTTCTTAATTGTGTAAAATCGTCTGTATGATATATCGGGTTTTTTTAATAAATATATAACGATTTTAATTGGTCCTGTTCTTTTACGGATACTTTGGGTAATTGTAAAATGATCAAACCTTCAAAGTCAATAGATGATGGAATCAGAGCTAATTAAATCTAGGCAAGCTGTTTGGTGTTTTGGATGTCACATTTCGAATACCCCCACTCCACAGCCCGACTCTACCAACTTAAATTATTTTTTTTATGCACAGTTAATATAGATACCCAAGCATTGTGTTGACAACGACACATCATTTCCCGGTTGTTCTGTCTTTATTAATGTCACACATTCAGACATTTACCGTGAGAAAGACAGTACCTACATTTCTATTACTGCAATGTTTTCTACAGAGACGTTGAAGATGAGATTTCAAACCAAAAAGAACTCAGTGTTTCTTAAAATGATTCCAATATATTCCCAAAGGCTGAGGATCGTTCTGATTACGTGGAAGAGAGATATATGATGCCAAGAGCCTCGTGTTTCCCCAGATTCTGCTGACGTCATAGTGTATCTTGGAATTTATTTGATTTTTTTACATTATATAATTTTATTGTTTTTGAATAAAGACAGTATCTCTACTTCGAAAAGAAAATTGAATTGGTGAAACTTGGGTTCCTTCATAATATATTAGCCGTACTTTTTGTCAGCTTCAAAATCTAAACGTATTTCAGAGCACACATTCTTGTGCATTAATCGTGTGGCGATTAAACAATTCATACTTCTTTTTTTCAGAGTTATACGGACCAATTAAGAAAAAATTCATTTCAATTACAAAGTTGCACAATAAAACCCCCGTAGTGGGATTCAAGAAAAATTATGTAATATGGCAAATCCTTTATCATTTTTTTAGTCTTTATCACGTGACCTATTGGAAACAGCCATGTGACTTCATTGAAATTGACGACATGATAATCACACGGGTTCAAAGCTATTCATCGCGACAGTGAGCGCTGATCTGCGCGAATTCTGCTGATGTATACCATTGAAAACAACTTGAATGGCAGAACTGGTTATTGTTTGCAGCGTTCACCATGACGAAAGTTTCCGTCTTTTTAATTAAGCAGACGACATGTCTTTTTCAGTGACGGGACGCCGGATTGGCGAGGTGACAGACCGCGCCATTATTTATAACAACATTGATCGGTCTGTGGTATTCTGTGGTTTTATGACATATTGGACGTTTCATTACCGAGCTTCTTTTCATTCGGCGTTTACAGCCGTTAAAGACATCGTCCTTCTGGAATGGACCTGTTTCTATCATTTTGTTTTTCATTTACTTCACATCTTTAACGAAATCATGTATACTTTTGATATTGTAGGAAAAACCACGGCGTGGCCATTTGCCCCAATTAAAAACAGGGGTTTTTTTTCATTTTTAAAAATTTTTTTTGGTTTTAAACATGCTTTACTTAGTTAATGAATAGAATTTGAAACTTAAGAGTTTTCTTTAATTTTACGAAAATGGTCATGCAAATTCTCACCGAAATTTAGTTCCATGTAATCTTTATACATGTATACTAAGTTGGGGAACTTGATCACGACACGAACTTGAATCTACATGTTCCATTTCTAAACTTATGATCAGAGGCAAAACTCCTCTTATAAATATGCAAATTCATAAAATTGGGCATATACATACCAATGTGTTTAGCCATTTAAAAAAAAAGAAACAATATAAATCTCAAAAGGTTGTTTTCCCTATAAACAAGAAGGATTCTTGATAATACTGCGTTTACTTAAAGAGGCAGGGTTATCAACAAATTAGCCATCAGATCTACTATAAAATTTTTCGATAAAATTTTAAAAGCTATAAACTATTATTAAGTAAAGAAAAATTCATATATTTTTTGCTTTATAATTTTAATACTTTTCTATATCTTTATACAGAACTCTTCCTCTGAAGAAGGTCAATATTTTCTAAAAATGGCCATGACTATTCGGCCCTCTTTGTAAAAGTCGTAAACAAGTATGCAGCTATGCCTCAGCTTAGGGATAAAATATGTTGATAACGTTAACAATACTTTTTATTATACTTTCATGTTCAATACTGAAACCTGCTTGGTTTAGACGCAGTTTATAATCCGTCCTATTACCCTTAGCGTTAGCAATACACTTGGCAACGGGTAACACAACGAATTGTTACATGTGCGTAAATTATGCGCGAACGGTTTGCCGTAGAATTCACGTCAGCGGTAAAGTTTTCTTTAAAATAAAGACATTTAGCTTCGCGTCGGTTGACAATGGTTTTCTCGGGGGTGTCAATTACAACTGTTACCCTCCCAAACAGGCACTATTCATATAATAGAAACTGCGACTTTTACAATATTAACGTGTATGCGAAGTTATTTGATAGCGATGGCTTCTCTGGTCTATTCTTTTAATGAATTCCATTGCATGCTTTAAATGGCATTCTTAGTGAATCTAACCTAAATGTTCATACAATAGACCGATATCTATTACGCATATTTTAATTTGATACGTTTTTGCGCTTAATGGGAATATTACTGTAACACCCCTCCTCCCTAGTTAAATGAAAAAAAAATACAAGTCATCATTTGCCACAAATCATTTTAGCAACCAAATCATCTGATCAATATTTTAAAAAATCGTTATGTCGTGTTCCCTAACACCGATTACCGAGTCCCATGGAGTCTTTAACTCTTTCTGTTGCATTATGTCACTCGATTATCACATTTCACACACATGTAGCTATCTAATGCTGATGGTTATAATCGATTTCCGAGAGAAAGAAAAATTATCAGGAGCTTTAGATAAGAGATTTTGCAAAGATTTTAACTTTTCTTACATGTTGGAAGATTGCAATTTAACTTGCATGGAAGATTACCGATTCCCGTAGGATCTTGGCTTCGGGACACGAAACGAATTTATCCACACTCGTTAGGAATTGATTGTACATAGCATTTCAATGAGCTAAATACATTGAAAAAAAAAGATTAAATTTTTTCCACACGGAAATTGCTTTCTGTGACATCACAGACAACATAATGTCTATAACTTGTCTGTTTCTGTGACATCATTTTGTGAATTTAATTTTGAAATACAATTTAATTATTGATGCTTTATATTTCATTCAGAGAAATGGCTTTAGATATTAGTTTTTTAGTTTAGATTTTAAAATATTAGTTTTTCAGTCAAACAGGGAATTTGTTCTTTTGGATATATGTACTTGCTTGACTAGTTTCCTCCGATTAAAAAAAACTGGTTTCTTTAAACCTGTTCATGCCACCATGAAATCATTAACAAAAATAAACCTGTCAAAAGAGGACCTAGATAAGCGTTGATTACAGAGCATGATATGAATCAGCTATAAACACAGCCAGACAGACGGACAAACAACCAACCCTCGCTTCCGACAGGCCGGGTTTACCGCAGAGTTCTGCCCCTTAGTGCTTTGATCTCAACGTTTAATAATAAAAAATAATTAGTGTTCTGGTCGCCATATGCCACCCACCATCTTCTTCGTCCACATGTTGTTTTAATTGCAGTACATTTTATCTTTTATTTGTTCTGAAGATTTTGTGAATAATGCATATAGTTTATAAATCACACCACCCTTATCAATACAAACATTTACATTTGTATTGTCTATACAACTTTATTATGAAGATATATAACTGATGATTTACATAAGAAAAAGTAGAATTGTATGACCTTTTTTATCGTTTAAACTCCCCCCCCCCCCCCCAACTCTATTAAAAAAAAAAAAAACTAATAATTAAAAAAAAAAAAAAATAATTTTTATATCCCTTTTTCTCCCCCCCCCCCCCCCCCCCACACCAGAACAATAGAAAAGAAAAAAAACCCATGCATCATAAAAAATGTTCAACATGATTTGAATATGGCTGTAAAAATAAATAAGATAATACAGCCGTATAATTAATCCTTTTCACCCACAGAATGACGAAAATAAAGATATTTACTGATTTCCTGCTAATTTTGCCCTGACCTTGAGTTGATCACGCGGAGTTATCAGTAGCAATACGGCATGGGGTCTGCGTTCTGCCCAAAATACGTACATCTTTATCGTATCTTTATTTTTCATTCTTTATTTTTCATTTTCATTTCTTACTTTAATGTACACAAAAAGATTTGCAAGTCATGTCAACATTCGGATTGGCTAAATAGAATCTGATGGGGTTAATAATATGTACAAATAATATGCAACTTTATCCACTTAATTCAGATGCCTGCCATCTTTAATGATAGTAAAATGCTAAATAAAAAATAATTGCAATTAAGATAAATCAAAACCAAAAACAACACGGGGACGAGCTATAAACCGGCCGATGTAGATTCAATGTTGTAACAAAGTTCATTTTTCGTACAGCGGTACATATGTATTTGTCTGACTGTCCGTCTGTTATACAACTTAGTATAAACGTTAAAACAACGAACCACACAGAATTGTCAGATGGGTGGGGTAGCCGGGGGGGGGGGGGGGGGTCATTTAGCTTAACAATCTTGCTTGCAGCGAATTTGATGTTTAAATATCTGCAGGCAAATATTCAATCAAAAGCATAATAAATAAAGGCAACTCTATCAGATTAAATACCAGTCATTTTTTCTAGAAGAAATGTTTGGAAAACTTCAATGTATTTTTTCGTACAATCAAGAATTTACACTGTAGAAGCACCATGAGAATTACTCAACGCAAATTTCTAAGAAGAACAGGTTATATGATATCCAATTTTGTCTTTGAAGAGGAATATTTCCGACTCGCTTTGGGGAGCGTTGGGAATTCTCTGTTCTTGTGGAATGGTTATGTACATGGCAGATAACATCCATCATAATCAACAAGATCCTAAACAGTGACATTGTTTATTTTGCTGTGAATATCAATCAATGAGCCAAAGAAAGAATGTTTGTATCGTTCTAATAAATAGCTCATCAATACACGAGCGCCTCGTATGTTTCTCTATTTTTGTCATGAAACAAACTACACGTATATATAAGATTTTATTTGAACTAAGGTCATCTTATAATAAAACTGGTATTCGATTATAATTATTCAATTTTTTTTTATATTCTGTGTACCAGGTGATGAAGGACCCGCCTACTGGAACAAGTTTAACGACGTCTCGCGGGACGAGATGACAGAGGAGCAGCGACTCCTATACTTTTTACTGCGGACCTACGATAAATCGTCACGTCCGGTCATCAAGGCCTCCACCCCCGTCGTGATCCGTCTGGGAATAACCCTCACTCAGATTCTTGATGTGGTAGTATTCTTGTTTTGATTTTCTACATTTCTCCTTTTTCTATTTATATAAAAATATTTTTGTCACATACAGTGTATTTTATACGTAATTTACAAAAATTACTTTTTATTCATTTTAGGATGAGAAAAATCAAATTCTGACCACCAATATTTGGCTCGATCAGGTAAGACCAAGTCGTTTGTTATAATTGAACAAAGTGTAAGTTTTGCCTAGTTTTATAGCATTTCCCGCTTTTTTCAGGAGTGGATGGACGAGAAACTGGTGTGGGACAACATCACGGAGTTTGCGCACATTCAGAAGATGAGGATCCCGTGTGATCTCGTCTGGTTACCCGACATTGTTCTCTACAACAGGTGTGTAATAGGGTCACGTCTCGCTTTTTCTTCCCTTTGACCTCCAAGTCAAATCACGGGACTCTCCCCCTTCAGCCTATTCTAGACATGCTACTTTTCATCTTGCTTCTAATAATGCATGGGAGTTATTTTGATTTTGTCTTTAAGTTTCCTTTTGTTTTACGCATATGCCTATAAATGCATGTGTTTACAATAAAACCTTCATGTTTTGATATTCGTGTTTTCCTTTTTCCTTCCAGTGTTGACAGTCACAACAAAGGATACATGAAGAGCCTGGCTTTCTTGGACAGTAATGGGAACGTATTCTGGCCCCCAATTGTGAAGTTCCGTAGCTCCTGTAAAATGGACATCACATATTTCCCGTTCGACGACCAAGTGTGCTCGTTAAAACTGGGATCGTGGGCGTATGACGGGTACCAAGTTGACGTCACGAACCGCTCGCTGGACATCGACACGACTCGATACGTGGATAACGGCGAGTGGACACTGATTGGCACAAAGGCCGTGCGCAGAGTGGTTCGATATCCGTGTTGTCCGGAGCCATTTCCGGATGTGACGTTTTACATTCACATACGACGCCGAGTGCTGTATTATGCGTTTAACGTCATCATACCTTGTGCTCTTCTGTCTTCGCTGACGTTGACGGGATTTCTGTTGCCTCCGGATTCAGGAGAGAAGGTGACGCTGGGGTTAACTGTTCTCCTTGCGTTCTCTGTGTTTATGTTGCTGATTGCAGAGAATATGCCCGCCACTTCCGAGTACATTCCACTGATAGGTAAGAGAGAGAGAGAGAGAGAGAGAGAGAGAGAGAGAGGCCTCTCTTCTTTGGGGTCGTATCAAACCCAACCTCCGCTGCATGACACGCTTTAGTTTGACCACGGAAATATGAGGTTTTTTAAACTTAGAATTGATATATTTCAGATTTCACAATTTTTCAACCACAAAACATACACCGCCCCCACGAAATATAGGAGGCAAACAGAGACCGTTCACGAGATCCAAGTCCGCCGGACGTGTCTCGTTGGTGCGTCGTATCAGACCTAACTTCCGCTCCATGGCACACTGAATTCTGACCAAGGTGTTTTAACTTAAAATTGATATATTTCAGAAATTTTTAAAACTCACATAAAGGCCATCAAAAGGAATATAAATCTCCGAACATCCCACCCCTAAAAACCCCCAGAAACAAAAAAAATTAATTCAGTAAGATAACAAACAAGCAAACAAAACGGAAAATCAGGAGCTCTACCATAGGAAGCATCCCCTTGCAAAAGGTAATGATTTTAGAATTATGGGTATGAAAAGCGTGAGGGTCCCAAAGTTGTTCGAATGAGTTGCGAATGAGTTCGGTTAACTTATTTGTTTATTGTGTTGTATTGTTATCTCAAACATAGGATTTGGATTTGAACGAAAAATGATTCACCGTAAATTCTGTAATTTAGGAATTGATTGATTACAATGCATTTAAAAGTACGCAAAGTTAATTGCTTCTAAGGGCTATGGCTTCCTCTCAATCTTGCCCACGAACATGTAACAACAACACAAATAATTAAAAAACAGAAAAAGTCAACAGCAAAATTACATGGCGATGGAATAGGATTTCTCTAACGATGTTTTTGACCAGTATTTATGGTTTTGTTACTTAGCAATGAAAATCGGATGAATATTTGAAATTTAAGAAACTACATCGTAGAAACCGAGAACAATTCAAATGAAGTAGAATTCTCAACCCAAACACGGGTATTTTTGTGTTGCTGAACGATTAAAAAGAAACCTAACATGATCTTGGGGAGAATAAGACTGTATTTGATTCAATAGCGCAGACAAGGACCAATTTTATGGAGGGTAATCGTGTTCAAAAATCCAGTCATGTAAACTTGTAAATCCGAATATGCAATCGTGTTGGTGTGTGAGCCTGAGTATGAATGTGTGT
>WFKH01006014.1:64649272-64669059 GCA_016163765.1 Magallana hongkongensis | reverse complement strand
TCGTAATAAATAAACCGATGCGTGTATTCCCAGACCCCTCTCGATGGCGCTCTACGTTTACGCTTCCCATTCAGCATACATCTTAAGTTGGTTGTGCCGAAGTAATATGGGTTTGCCGATCCTAAGATTTATCACACACAACAAATTAATGATGTTGTAAGGAGTATGAGAAGTAAAAAGTGAAGCATAAAGATTTTTTTTTAAATTTTGTAAAATATGTTTTTTAAAAATAAAAATAACTGTTCCCCTAATTCATAGCATTCTCTAAATCGAGTAAAAAGTGTTAAATAACTTGACTGTAACGATGTCTGTTTTGGGTCTACAGTAAAACACGCCTATATGCCAGGGGTGGGTGATTATGCTTCGTTATAAGCGTAATTCGTTATATCCGTCAAGTTGACAGTAGACAACATGTAATAAAGTCACGGGGAATCATTTCTCTCTAAGCGTCAATTCATTATAAGCTTGTTTGCTATAACTGTTTTATTTGTTGAATTTTTTGTTTAGATAATAAGATAATGTATGTACGTAAAAGTAAAATAAATCAATATTTTTTAAAGAATCTAATGCAATTACTAATAACGTAGTACTAAGACTTTCACTTGACCGATTAAAAATACTTGAGTGGTTTTTTTTTATTCATCTGAACGACGATACCTCTTCTTGGACATTGGTGGTTGTTCCCATTCTTCCCGACGAGCCACCATGCATCCAGCGCAGGCAGGATGGTTAGAAAGACAACCAACAGCAACTTTATATGAAATTATAAAATATTAGGTTGGCACATCAAATATGAGAAAATCATTTAAACATTTTAAGACTTCACAGTAACACCAACATTAGTTACATGAATTTTATTTATATTTACATTTGCCAGTTTTGCCGTGTATGACAATACAAACAAAATTAACATTCGGTTTTGCATTAAAAATATTGATTCACGTGATAGCCAGTTGGAATTTTAATTCTGAACACTATTCGTTATCACCACATTTCATCCAGTTTGTATTTACATCATTCGCACGTAACAAAGAAGCAGATAATAAAAAAAAAATACATATGTAAGACGTGATTAGTTTGTGTATCAAGTAATGTTGATTTTTAGTTTTCCCCTTATAGAAATAATTTGGAACCAGATATTCCAATCATAATGGTCATTCGAGAGGGTATGATGTAAGTGTACAGCTTTTATTTATGTGTAATTCAGATTTCTGTTTTCAAATGTATTAAACAACACCCATAAAAATATGTCCACAGATGGTAGAAAGACGCATACAGGAATAGTCTTCACCTTTGGGATTTTTCAAAAAAAAAAATATGCCAAATTTATTGCCTGAAGAAATTAACATTCAAAGTCTATGGGACTTTTTTTTCAAATCTATAGGCAAAAGGTTGCAAAAGCTCTTCTATCTTAAAAATGCTACAGAAATGATACATTTAAAAACATGTTTTTTGTCCCATTAAATGATTACCTGATATTTTCTTAAAATGTTTCAAAAGTTATAAGTTTAGTTTTGTGACTACTAACATTCTTATAGATTTGATCTCAAGTTGTCATTCTCATAATATCTATAAACGATGTAAGATATAAAATATTTTTTAGATAAAGATATAGCGATTTACTTTATCCACTTAATATTTCAAATAAAGTATACTCACGATAAAAGTGATGTGATGCATCGTTCGGATGAGAGAACCTTTATGGTTAGGTATCGACTGCAACGATACCCTTTCTGGCTTTATAGAGTTTATCGAAATTTATATAAAGCTTTCCTATGGGGGTTTTTTGTTGGTTAAACTTTTTTTTAATCATAAAAGTGAAAATTCCCGTGAATATTTCTACGAAAACTAGTGGAATTTATTTTTCAAGTGTTTAGACCTCCTTAACCCCATATTAAAGTTTATCAAAGTTTATATAAATCTTGCCTAAAGGTTTTTTGTTGGGTAAACTTTACTAATCATAAAAGTGGATATTCCCCTTAAATATTTCTACGAAAACCTAGTTCTTAGATCTCTTTAACCCATTACATAAGTTAATCAAAATTTGTATTAAATATATATTGCAGCTCTAGAATTACTTTATTGAAACATTCACCGCTGCATTTGCGTCAGTTTAAAAAATAGATGGTGTTTGAATACTTTGATTTGTGATCATTAATCGGGTACAAACTTAGACGCCCGTGCAGTCAGAAGATATGTGTAATGATGTCTACGAAATCCGATGTCAAATTTAACTAACGAGGTAAAAAAAAAAAAAAGTATAATATATCGTCCAAACAGAATTAATTTGCTTCGAATACTCTGAAGAAATATACGTGGAAAGAGAAAGCATCAAAAGTTAATATGGTAATTGAAACAAATAAAGTAAGGTCAAATGAAATGATAAGGATACCCGTTCTCCTTTTAATGGGGCCGAGTCTAATTCTTCCACTATAGATTATTTTTATAAAATTTCTTGCATGAACTTTAACTACTGTATTTGTATATGAATTAAACAACCATACCGATTTGGTTCAAGTATTTTATCAAAGTTAATTTTTTTTTGACTTTCAATACGCGAGCGAGTTACACCAATATGTTTATATCAGTTTCAGGCATAGTTAATTAACATTACCTGAACACGTTACTGTCTTGGAAGCCATTTTACCTTCTTATCTGATTATTAATTTACAATTACAATTTTCGACACAGTTATAGAAAGTTAAAACTTAGTACTAACAGCATGAGAAAAATAAAGAATTCCAGTCACGGCAATTATGCTCGTCCTTCTTACATATATCTAATTGTCTCATGTTTATAAAAAAAATCATAATGATAATACCGAGCGCTGCGAGAGGCGGGCGAAGCCCGCCTCGCGAAGCGAGGATTTATGGTAACACGTATATATAAGAAAATCAGTGAAAAATGAGAGTTAAATCAGGGGTACTTTGGGCTAAAAAAAATTCTTCCAGCCCTGGGCGCCGCCATATTGGACGCCATTTTGTTTTTAAAAAATTAGTTCGATCATTGAGTGACTTATCGATGTTTATTGCCCCTAAACTCCATTAAAAACTTTTCAATGTTTCAATTGAAGGTAATTTAAGTCTTAAAAAATTAAAATGAAAACTAGATAAGTTTCAATAGTGCTTCAATCAAGAAACACGACTATATATAGTTCTACGTATGTCTTATCAAATTATCAGATGGAAAATAAAAACATTAACATCAAGGAACTGATCTTTTAGATACTGAATAAGGTATTCCATTTGATTACCGGTAGTCGACACAAGAATTAAATTATAAACAATGAAAGAAGAAATAAATTTTTGTCGGAATCACGTAAATTTCTTCGGCTATTTCCGAAGACAAAACGTGTACGTATTACGTACGAGACATGACGTCATAATGTAGATTGAGCACGCGACGTTTAAATTAACTTTGGCTAATGATTTGAGTAGGCGGATCCTACTGTGTGCGTTTCAAATAAATTGTTGTACAAAAACCAAACTGCACTGTGTTAAATCTGCGCTCGGTCCAACGGTCACACCGTTTACATACATGTATTATATATCAGATTTGTGAAAAAACTATGATTAGATCTTAAGGCAAATTTTTGTATTAAGGTCAAGATCTAGTAAATTAAAGATGCCTACAGGTTTATGAAATTCCGGATATACATTCTTTAATTGATGCTTCACAACAATAGCTTTGTTTGATAGGGTGTACCGGGGCTTAAATTACCGATAAACACAATGAAAAATCATGTTTTTAACAGTCAATGTCTATGTAATATGAAGGAAATGAGTAACAAATCTCGGAGTTTTGTCCATTTTTTACTAATGAAATATATCTAGAATGCCTACAGTCTCTCAAAAAACGGCACATAACACGCTCTTGACCTTCTCTTTAAAATGATGTCAAATTCAATATAGGTATCGGGATTACTTTTCCCGTGATTTGATAAAGAATGCGAAGAAACTGTTTCATTTTCCACATAATTCCTTCAAAGCTGTAAAGTACGGGAAAATTTTTCATTAAATCAATTATGACGTCATAATGGTTCTAGCACCAAAAAGGCCTTCTGGAATCATTTACTAGATCTTGACCTTAAGGAGGTTGGCACCTGAAATACAAGTAATACCAATAGCCCGAAAACTATTTTCCTATAAAGATGGGGACTTAAAATGTTGATTTATTCTATTTGTGACCCATGTCACATTGCATTTTTTAAGATATGGGGTCCCAAACAGAAATGATAATTTTTTTGAAAATGTTGCTTAAATTTGACATGGAAATTCAATATTTGAAGAAATCCTTCAAATAGTTAGTTAGAACTATTATGTGATAATGATTTTAATACAGTATGAAGATGAAGACATGCTGTCAATATTAAAATAACATTGAAGTCAAAGTTTGAAAAAAATTGCCTTACTTTTGGCTTTATATGCCAATAAATAATGAACGCAAAAGCATATATTAAGATTGTTACAAAATGATGTAACAATCAAATTATAACGCAAATGAAAAAAATAATAGTAATGCCATCTTCCTAAAACTTTGCATACAAATATACATAAATCTAATGTTTTATGTAAAAGTAAAAAATGTTGGGGTTACATTTCAAAAAATAAAGTTATCGCAAAATTTCCTCTGATTTCACATAGTTTTTGAGTTTCTAAAAACTTTCAGTATCTTCATTTAATTGGCTAAATATGCAAATATATGACAATTAAATATTAGAAAATTGTTCAAATAAGTTTTTCAGAACAACATGAAGATATCACAATGCACAAACTATCTTGAAGAAATGTCTGCACTAAAATTAGGAAGCTAAAGTAACAGTACTATTAAACTATTGAGTTATGAAAAATGTTTATTTTCTTCTAGGAAATCTTCCGCCACAAAAAATAGTCCCTTATTAAACTCTATAAATAGGCCTACATATTTTTCTTTTAATTATTTGATTCAATAAATTTTTTTGGGCATTGTAAATTATAAATATACTAGTAGAATTAATATATGATGCAGAATTTTCAGACTATAGGTGACCCAAAATGGCTTCCCAAAACCTTAGGAGCGAACCTCTTTAAGGTATCACACTGCTCAACGTTCTTGTATCAAGAATTTCTTGAGAAGTTTATCATTGAAATCTGTAGACAAAACATATTTAGAAAATACAAAGATAATGGGAGGGTCAGTGTTCATCCCTCTGAGTTATGGCCAATTTAATTTGACCTTTTTGTACCTAAAATGTAATTTCAGCCTGATTAGGATTTCTTGTCAGTATTTTTGATTAAGCAAACTTATTTATTCAAATACCGTTTTTAATTATGCACAATGGTCACACTGAATAGAGGGATTACGAAAATAATTTGTACAAAGCTGCATTATTTTTTTGGTGACCTTTTGTCACCTAAAATAAACAATTTCTATAATAGTTAAAATTTGATTTGAAATAAAAACTTTTTGAATATCAAGAATTTTTTAAGATTAATCCATTTTGCATATATATGTATTCAGTAATATTTTGACATAATAAAACATGGGGGTCAGTGATGCCAAATTTTAGATATATGGCTTCAAAGGTAAAATTCTCGCAAAATTTGGCTTAACAAAATTCTTTATATTTGCATGATTTTATGCTAAACATCTAACATTCTCTCGAGGTTTTATTTTGTACAGATCACAAAGAACCTATAGAATATGTTACAAACCTATCAAATGTTAAAATGCGAATAATGAATAAAGTATAATAAAAAGAAAAGTTATTGAACATTCATAAAATTGCTTGCTTCTGTCATTTTCGTCTAAAAAAACCTTCCGCACGAAAAAATAGTTCACTCGAAAACTTGGTTTCTTTAATTTAGATGGATTTTCATTATGAATATTGTGAAATGATGAACTTATTAGCTTTCTGTTATGATTAAATAAATAAAATTATATTTATTAAAATATAATGATCATCTGCGGAATGAAATCAAAACGTGAGGAGTGAGATACCTTAAGACAGATCTTGGTAATCAGAGATGTATGTGAAACGGGCGTCTGAAGCTAGCGCCATCATATCATTAATCATTACGACAAAATTAAAAAAAAAAAACCTGGTAATGTTTCTTCCCAGTGACTTGTCTAAAACATACGTCATTTATGATGTATTTTCCTGTATATTCAAGTGTCCTTTTAGAAAAATATTGTTACACAGAAGTGCAACAACACTTCTCTAAAACATACGTCATTAAATAATGTATTTTCCTGAATATCCAAGTGTCCTTTATAAAAAATTGTTTCACAGGGGTGCATGGTATGGTGATGAATAACGTATACGTACATAGGTACATAGTCAAAAAATAAATAGTCCGCTTTGAAATATGAATAAAAATTGTTTATTTTAATTTAAGAAGATTAAATGGTTGATCGATAAAGTATCAACCAGATGAACCTTAAATTTTTGATAAGATAAAATACTTTATATCATTTATTATTTGTAAAAAAAAAATTAAAAAAACCAATTATTTTAGCTGTAAAATTTGAATATTTTCCTATATCTTAGGCTGTTTGTTTAGTCTAAAAAAAAACCAACCACCAACTCTACTATATCTGATTTTAACGATGCATCGTGTAAAAATTATGCTACGAGATTTAGAAGGTAGAATATCGTAAACTACATGTATTAAGTAGAAAAAGACTACTTTAGCTTCATAATTTGAACATATTTCGTCATACATTGGCTGCACAATTGGTTGTACAAACATTTTGTATTCGAGTTTAAACAATAGGGTCATTTTAAGCATGGTATATTATTGATGTGAACACCACAAGCGATTCTTGCTCTGTGCTTAACGGTTATTCTTCTACCTCATATCCGTTTATCAGGTGTTTTATATAATTCACATTAAAATATTTCATATTCAATTCATATCACCACAAATAACAAGTAAATAGGTAACTGTTACACTGTTGTTAAAATCCAGCTTAATATTTGTGACGAATATAGATACTAAGTGTGACTAAACTTCTTTCTAAGTACAGTCACTGCAGACATAGCAAGCACTTCCCAGTGCCTCTCAAGGACGCCACAAGGGTTGTTTTGTGATTTAATTTTTACACAGTACACCTTATGTATGCATAATATCTCAAATCAAAATGTAAGTAGGTGAAATTTCCAATCATTCAGCTGGCACGTAGCATCGTGTTTGAAAGTGGGAGGGGGGGGGGGCTCATTAAAAGATCTTGACAAGCGAAAAAAGGCAATAGGCAACTTTTGAGAATCATGAAAATCCGAATCCATGGGAGACCGTGGGGTCCAATGGGATTGGGGGTCGTGGAATGCCTGTAACTTTAATTTTACTGTTCATTTACTTATTTTAAACTCAATTTTTCACGTGGTCCTAAGATAGTGTGGGGAGTGAGGGCCCAACTTCAAGATGAAATGTGGTGATAACGAACACTGTGCAAAATCAAAAGTCTTAAAAAACAACAAAACAGGAGCAAAGCAAACACGGACTGCTACAAAAACTAGAGGTAGCATCATGTGTCATGGAGGAGTGAGCATCCTCTGCTCTGATATGCTATGATGTCCTTTTTAGACGTGGTCACGTGACCCCGTCTATAAGTTTACTGTTAGACAAAGTCTCAAACCGGAAGGCGTGCATAGAACACATGAATTGAGTTAAATTTCCTCGAGGAAAACATGGACAATTGCAAATTCGGGGAGGAGCAGGTCCCCTGATCTCTCTGTTGCTAAGTGCCTGAATTCATTAAGAAAAGTAAATTAAAAGAAACGTTCAGTTTGTCAGTTTGTTATATATGAAAAAATGACAATAACAAACCGTCAACCATCTCAAAAATGTGGTTAATATGCAGGTGTTCATGTCTTTATTAGATCAAATCGTTTCTTATTCTTCACATGTGTTCCGTTTGTAAGCCTCCTTAAAAATCCTAACAATAAACCATAAAATTAAGAGTTTACACAAACGTAAAAGTTAACTTTTTTATTTCTTTAGTTTAGTTTTTAGTTTTTGGTTTTTTAGTTAAAGGTGACAAAAGAAAAATGAAGAGGCCCGTTGGCCACTTCGCTTACTTCAGTAACGCATTGATTTATTTATTCCTTTCAAAACTGTAACGGATTTGATTACGGGTTTTTTTTATGTTGGGTTGTAGCTGGACCATCATTATACATATTGATAGATTCACAATAATTAAAATGAGAATAGTAGCTTATTGTTAGCTCTATGTGCACGCAATATCTGTTGACTGTGGTTGATAAGTCATCGATGGACAACGTAGACAATGGATAAAATGTGGTGATAACGAACAGTATTTAAATCAAAAGTCCAAAGGAGAAATACAAAACAGGAGCAAATGTGGACCTTTACAAAAATTAGAGGTAGGATCAGGTGCCATGGAGGAGGGAACATCCTCATCTGACCGGTCGCACCCGCCATGTGTTTTTTGTCGTAATCGGGAATACGGGTAAATCAGTAGACAATTCTATGAATATTAATGGCAATAAATATGAAAAACATCAGTCAGCATTCGACCTAGCGGAAGATTGTATTTGCTGAAAAGGTCGTGTGTCATTTTGTATAGCTATTGAATTATGTGTTACATTTTGTTCAGGGTGATTCGATCTTTGCCAAAAAAAAAAATTAACATAAAAATTTTAAAAAACGCTAAAATATGCTTATATTCAATATTAATGAATTCTTGCGGTTAATTGGGGTTGGGGTTGGGTAGGGGGTTCTTGTTGGTTTTTTTATTATTATTATTGTGAGTAATATGCCATACTACGAACAATTTCCGATTTTCAGGGTATTATAAATATTGTGCTTCAGCGGAAAACAACGTAATTGATAAAGCGATGCCGTTCATATCAGCCCTAGAGAAGAGAAAAAATAAATTGCTTTATATCAAACAGCATGAAAGATATTCATTAGAAGTCTTATTCTTCGAAATATTATAATAATGATACTGACGGTGAACGGGTATTCGACGAGAATGCAGACCAGTAGGCATGTTCACGAAACTTTCTTAAGATATGACCTAAGTGTGTTCCTAAGATACGACTTAGGAAAAAAGTTAGGAACATCCTAAGATCAACTTAGGACACGTCTTAAGATGTAGCTCGACGGTAACTTAGGAACATCTTAAGTTAGGATATCTCAACCTTCTACAACCATTCTTATTTTTCACATTCATTCATATAGATCGAATTTGAGAGACTTGTGTTGTGATAAATCATTAAACATTTTGCCAGAAAAAATTGTACGTGTCGGTAGTTAACAAAATAGGCCATTAATGTTAATGTATACATTTTTAAAAATTTACATTTCCCTAAATATATATTAGTGACAAATCACAATTTAGTTAAACAAAAAATTAAGCTAAAAAAACCCAAAAAACCCAAAAAACCCAAAAAACAAAAAAACAAAAACAAAAACAAAAACAAAATAAACAAGAAATAAAAAAAAAACCTGCTTTTCTATTTGTATCAAAAAAGATTGGCTTAGAAGCAGATATAATTATTTAAACAACACGTGTGCATTCTATGAGTGTAAATTAACATTTCTAATAATATCTATAATCTTGTTATTCAAGTACCTGTAATACATACATAATACATACGCGCTTTTCATAGAATTTAACGTTACATGTAGAATATTTTTGTATTCTTATGTAGCAGAATTTATTCAAAAACTTGTACGTGAAAAAATTAAAACAATCGCTGTGGCCTTCAACTCAACATTCAGGTTTATCGACGACGTATTAGCAATTAACAAATGTTATTTCCATACTTACGTCGACTATAAAATATGAAATAAAAGATACCACTGATTCTGCGTCATCTGTTTCATATTTGGATATTTTACTGGAAATGGACATTGATGGTAATCTAACAACAAAACTTTATGATAAACGCGATGACTTCAATTTTTCTATAGTCAACTTTCTTTACTTATGTAGCAATATATCTTCATCACCTGCATATGGTGTTTTTGTCTCTCAGTTAATTCGATAAGCAAGGGCATGCTCTTCGTATGAACAGTTTCTAAGACGAGGCAATCTACTGACAAACAAGTTGATAAAACAGGACTATCAACAGTCTCGTTTGAAGTCATCTTTTCGTAAGTTCTATGGTCGATACAACGACCTTGTCAGCAAATACAATCTTCCACTGAGTCGCATGCTGACTGACGTTTTTCATACTAATTGTTAGACCATAATTAATTAACTAATTGTCTACGGACTTTTGCGGTTTTTATTTTCCCGATTACGACAAAGAGCACACGGCGGGTGTGACCGGTCAGCAGAGGATGCTCACAAGCGAGGGTCATATACATAAAGATGCTGCATGTCATTGCTCTGTTATTGGGATTTAAAATAACAAGTTGAATGTACATTGCAATTCAAACCGTCCAACATAATTCTTTAAGGTTAGAGTCTTTTTTTTTTTACTTATCAAAGGAATATTCCAATAGGTGTCCATTCAATCAATTTGTAAGAAAATTGAATGATCTTGGTTTTCTTTTTTCCTGCAATTTTACAATATAACAATAGTAATCAAACTTTACACTCTAACAAGTACTACTTTTTTGCGGAACAATGGCGTTGGAGATTCTGTAATTTAAATTCTATGAATTTTAATCAACATTTCCTAAAAAAAATAACAATTATGCAATATTTTTTTCAACTATTTTCAATTCATAATTAGGGACAAGGGTTTCAGAATGTGTTAATTATGTAGGATTTTCTAAACAAGGGTAGCGTTTTAGCACTCAATCTATGAACAGATTTGTTTTATGGAGGTTGGCACCTATAATACTGTATACAGGGTTATTTTCGCCCCGTGTAATTTTCGCCCCGTGTAATTTTCGCTCTTCTATACTCGAACCAGTTTCGCCCCGTCTTGAATTCGCCCATACACAGTTTTGTTTAAAATGAAATAATTTGAGACTTTAGGATTCAACTATTCTTAAATTCGCCCTCTGAAAACGAGTAATGTCAATCATCCAATAACCACTTGGATATAAAGATGGAAACCTCAAATGTTCATTTATTTTATTTGTGACCCATGTCACATGTCATTTGGCATGGAAATTGATTATTTGAAGAAATCAAACAAATATTTATAGTTTGAAGTTTTATTTAAGTATGATTTTAATACAGTATGAAGATGAACACATGTAGTGACTTTAAAAGTAATATCTAAGTCAAAGTTACCTATGGCTTCAAATGCCAGTACATAATGATCACAACAACACATGTTAAGATTGTTACAAAATTTTGGAGCAATCAAATTATAACGCAAATAAAAAAAATATTAGAAATGTCATCTTTCTAAAACTTTGCATACAAATATACATACATTAAATGTCTCATGTAAAAGTAAAAAAAGTAGGAGCCACATCTCAAAAATGTGAGATATAGCATGAAATAAGCTAATTTTAAACCAAAATTGGGGTTAATTTTTTCTTAACTTGTATGAAATATAAGCTAAATATGCCAAAATATCTTGATAGAAATATCAAAATATTGTTCAAATATGTTTTTTAGAACATCATGAATATATCGTAATACAAAAACTATCTAGAAGTTACAGTACTCTAAAACTATTGAATTATGAAAATTGTTCATTTTCTTCTTTAAAACCTTCCGCCACAAATATAATTCCCTTACTAAACTCTGTGAAAATGTAATTTTTGTCATACAATCTTATTCAATAAAGTTTATTTGGCATAGTAAAATATAAATATACTACTAGAATTAATATGTGATGCAGAATTGTTTTACTAGAGGTGACCCAAAATGGCTACCCCAAATCTGAGGACTGAACCTCTTTAAATAAAATTCTATACAACCAGTATGTTTTCTGTAATTTAATGATTAATGTATTTTGGGTTCTTTTTTGTTCATTTATTTAACTATTGGAAGCATAAAAATAATGAAAAATAGGAAATTTAGAGATATTCGGGCTAAGCAATATCATTTTTGGGTAAAATATATTATTTTGGTAGTATTATCCATTGTAAAGTAGAAATTAGATATCACTGCATCCATGGGCATACTGCTTTATAGTAAGTGCACCAATGTGGACATCGTGTATCTAAACAGAGGACTTCAGAAAGACGATTGGCAAATTTGTGGCAGTTGTTATTAAGTAAGCTGTAGTCTCCGAAGTAACACCTGTAATGTGAGGTACATTTCTTGATGCAATCGTGACTCAACGTACTGTATCCAGCTGGAGAGGTTTCAACTGCCCCTGACCAATGATTGTAGCTCCTGTTCGTACCAATGTGGGCAGCTGATTTTTCATGTAGGAAGATAAAAATGTATTGATAACTATTCAGTCTAAGTCGATTTAATTTTGATTATTTGTAGTATGTTGTAGAAAAATATCCAAAGACTAGAAATTACCAGAGAAGAAATTATTTACAATAACAAGATGACAAAAAAGGAAAATTGTGAGCTCTGTATCTTGCTTATATCTCTAGAACTGACACTCAAATTGTGGTTGATCATGAAAAATGTATTACTAAAGAGTTGTAAACAATAAAGATAAAAAAAAATTAAAATTTTACTAGAATCGTGACCATGTCCCTTTAAACACAAAAACAGAGTTTATACTTACTATTGCTCCCAAACTCAAAATAATATCCTTTGTAATAAATAAACCGATGCGCCCAGAGTCGTTCGCTTCTCCTTGGAACTTCTCGCTTACGCCTCCCTGTCATCATACAAGTTAAGTCGGTTGTACCGAAGTAATATGGGCTTGCCGATTCTAAGAAAAAACATTTATAATGTTGTAAGATATATTAAAAATAAAAAGTGCAGCATGAAGTTTTTTTATTTCGTAAAATAGTTCATCCTTTTGATTGCATAAAAATGTGAGACTAATCTAAAGTTTCTCTGTTGCATCTTGTTGAAATTAGTATGCAATATATTATCGGGTTGCCTTTACCCAGTAAAATTGCAAGTTATAGACGGAAGGTAAATAACACGAAATGTAGATGGATGAGACATAGTAAATTATACACTGGTAATTTTTTAAATTGTAAGCTGCGATCTGCATCAAATATAAGCAGGAAATTAGCTCGAGTGGGCCAAAAAAGCTTTTTAAAATCATGAAAATGGGCTTAATTGGAAAGGGTCAAACTCTCAGCAAAACCAGAACATAGAAACAAGTACGCGTCTTGTCGAGTGAATTTCCTCAAAAATTGATGTTAGGCCTTATAAGGAATAAAATTAGAAGGTAATTGTTAATTAACCCAGAAAAATTGACAACTTCAACAGTTCTAGTGCTTTTTATATAATATTTACTAGGTTAGTATCTATATATTAGATCCGACCTTTTAAAGACATCTATAGTGTTGTTGATTTTAATTAAAATATATATATATATATTTTATGTGGGGTTTTTTTAAAATACCATTTTTTTATCGTTTTTAGCCTGTAATATACACGATTCCATCAAAAACTCTCTCTTATAGAGAATCTAATACAATTGCTAATATGTTACTTTTAAGACTTTCACTTGATCAATTCCAATAACTAGAGTTGGTTTTTTATTCTGATAAACTTTAGGGCCTACCTCTTTTCGGACAGTAGTCTTTTGAATCAGAATCAGAATTCCACCAAAAAAATGCATCCACTGCATGGAGGATGATAAGGGTATCAACCAACAGCAGCTATATATGAAATAATAAAAAAATATGTTGGCATATATCAAGTATGAGAAACCATTTAAACTCCGCTATTGTTAATTCATTAGGAACAGGTTCGTTTTATTTTGTTATCTTGAACCTATAGTTAACGTAAAAATAGCAGAATAAGGTTTAGAAAGGTTTAATCAGAAACATGTCTTTAATGTTTAAATAACATCAACACATTTCTAACAATCCATACTGTACCTCTTTATATTCATTATAAAGAGGATATTTTTTACAATTGCAAGTGCGAGAAGTTAAGTGACTACCAACAACCTGTATTTGGTCTTTGCCATCCTAATAATATTTATAAAAGACTTATGAAAAAAATGACAATAACAAACCGTCAACCATCTCAAAAATCCATAAAACGAAATACAAATTCAAAGCAGAGCAACACGGACCTCCAAGATAGAGGTAGGATCAGGTGCCATGGAGGAGCGAGCATCCTCTGCTGACCGTTCACACCCGCCGTGTGCTCTTTGTCGTAATCGGGAAAATAAAAACCCAAAAGTCCGTAGACAATGATATGAAATATTTTTAAATAAATCAAAATTGTTCATTCTTAGTAATATATGGTTCACTTAAAAATAAATAAACATTTTTATTGAAACGGAACTTTTAATTATTAACGAAAGTTAACTTCAAAAGGCAATAAATTTGGCATTTTTCAAAATGTTTGTAAAAAAAACACCAATGTAAATCATTAGGATATGATCAACTATTTAAAATCACAATACTCTTTTGGTGATTAAACTACTATGCTGTGGAACTGCAGCTCATGGGAAAATTTGAGTTAATATGCCGTGTCAACCAAAATGTTCCCGTAGAGCTATATGTACAGTTCTGCAGCTCTCTATTAGGTATAGTATGTATAGAAAGCCACGATTGTCAAAAAAAAAAAGACTGTTTAAGCTTGATTGAATTTCAGTAAATATTGAGAACATAACATGTGTGCACTGTGGCTTTTCAAAGGAACATTTGAATACTTAGGAACTTTTATTATGAGCTAAACCTCTTGCACTTTTTTATTTTTTTAAAGATAAACAAAGCTTGTGCAACTTTTGTAAATAGATTTGTGAGATAATCAAGCGATCTACACGTTCTACTAAAAATACAAATAAAGAATACTCACGATAATAGAGCTTGAATGCATCGCTTGACGAAGGAACCTCTTTGGATAGCTATGGAATGTATCGATACCCTCTCGGTTTTATAGCTTTATATAGAAGCTATACAAGAGCTTTTTAGTGGTAGAGAGGATGCCCTCGTTACTTTAATATTTCTTTCAAACTTGCGTAATTGCTGATATTTTAAGTAGTTTTGCAGACTTTGTCAGTATTGTGACCCCATTACAATGGTCGTATTGTTAAAACAATATCAATTGCCCTCCGTGTTAACAATTTGATCTTCCGAAAGAACGTCATCTATGACGCTTTTCTTAATAATTTACCCACACATAATTGCTGTATTTACTAAAGATGTTTTGCAAATTAAAATATTTCAATGATAATTGTTCAGTTTGTATTTGACAGAAAAATCACTAAAACATAGTATTTCCTTTACTCTTATCTTTTTCCTTTAATATTTCTTAAACATGTCCTTGAAAAGAATCGGAGAGTCGCCGACTCTCTGAATGAAATGTCATATAACACAAATGAATGGTTTATCTTTTTTTACCTCATCATGGACATATTCAGATGAAAACATAATCATACAAGATCCTTCTTTTGGTTTTTTGTATTTTTCGTGGTGTTTATTTTATATATATATTTATTTATTTATTTATTTATTTATTTATTTATTTTCTTAATTCTGAAGGGAGGGTAGGTTTTTCAAAATTTACGTAAAGAAAATTCAATAAGAATATGTTGCCATACATTGGAAGAGTTAAACATCTGTTGGGTTAAAATATCTTTTAGTCGTAAAAAAGGATGTTCTCGTCACTTCAAAATTTCTACGAAAACTTGCAGAATGGACGATAAGTTTAGCTGTGTTAGGCTCTCTTTAAGTCTTTGTCAGCATTGGGACCCCATTACAATAGCCATGTTGTTAAAACAATGTTTGCTTTGTGATTTAACAAATGGATCTTCCGAAATAAGACATCATCTATGACGCTTTTTCTAAATATTTATTCCACATAATTGTTGTGTATTTTTGATTTTTTATTTTACTAATTTAAGATCTTTGCACAGGGGTGAAATTTCGGATGTCAATATTATCAAAACATTGTATTATTCCACCCCAAAAAAATAATAGTAATTAGAATCACTAAAAAAACATTGCATTTATTCCACCCCAAAAAAACAATCGTAATAAGAATCACTAATTCTATATTTATTTCAAATTTTGATTATCGACATCGGAACATTTCAACATATTTAAAGATAATAACACATATAGTTGTTTCTTTAAAAAGTACTTATGTATGTTTTATGACAATATAAGGATATTGTATTTTGGTATTTGACAGAAAAAATCGATAAAACATAGTATTTCCATTTTCTTCTCTTTTTCATTTTATGTATCTTTAACTTGTCCTTGATTTTTCTTTCCCGATATCTGCGATTGTATTTCCGCTCTTTAAAGTACCATCGAGATCAAGAAGAAAATAATGTTTGTCAGATTCATTTTACTATGTTACAAATATTCAATTTATAGATTTTACCATTAAGAAGTGCATAATACATGAATTTTCATAATCAGATTTTTAATCACAGGTATTATTTGTTAAGTGTGTATAATATGTATAAAAGCCGTGTACAAGCATGATCCTACTTCTAATTTCTGTAGAGGTCCGTGTTTGCTCTACTCCTGTTTTTAATTCTTCTTCGGACTTTTGATTTTGGAACTGTTTGTTATCGCCACATTTTATTTTTACATGAAACAACCGTGACCAAATATTTCATTCAATAAAATTTTAATGTTTAATGAATAGCTTCTTATTATTATACAAGAAATGAATAGTGAAATTTATCCTATATCAACAATATAAAAACACTGCTGATATTAATTAAGTTAACTATATCTTTGTATATTATTCCGATAATAAACATTTTATTTTCATTGATTAATAATATTATGAATAAAGTATAAGCTTAATAATGACATGTGGTGGTAACGAACAGTGTAAGTTTAATGAAACTAAGAACTGCACGTAAATTGCGCTTTATACCGGCGTCGTATTATAACTTCTTGAAATTATATAAAGTTCCTTAATATCCGTTATTATTACCTGTTTTTCAAATTCTTCGAGGTTTTGCTTATATTTCTTTTACCAAAAATATATCCATCGCAACCAGACAATGTCGATATAATGATGTATATGCATGTACAAACTTATGTGCATTGCCAAATACATACGTGTATATGAATTATATGATTGCCAATGGAGCATATGCCGTATTGAGTGATAGCTTTTAAATAAAATAAGTCGTGAGCTTTAACAAATCCTGCCATTGTGGTGGATCTATTTTTTTTATTACAAAAAATCGTCTTTACACGCGTTTGTAACTTTACTGCTACGTTATGGATGACTAGATATCTGAAAATTCCGGTTTTAATAATACCCATTTTGAAAAACGTAATAGTACTAGTGCTTTTAGCGTTTTTTTATTAACTAAAAACGCGTTTGCTTTATTTAGTGGGTTTTTTTTTAAACATAACTGCCTTATTTAATTGAAAATTGTCAAAACATAAAACTGTAAAACTATCAAGTTACTTATATAGGGTGGGGTTATTTAGAGCAATAACGCAGAAAAAAGCAGTGACGCTTGGTAACTGATCGCTAGCTTGTTGACAAGGAAAAGACTTCAAAATGTCATGAACACCAAAATGCCATAACCAAATAAACGGCTGGTATGCGTATATGCTTACAATAAAGCATATTTAGATGAAAACTTGTTTATATAAGATCGTTTTAGGTTAATTCTTATCGTAGAGAAGGGTTTTTAAAATTCATATTAATTAAAGAAGATCCAATTATCCTTTTTTTTTTACCTACTTTACAATAGTTGGACAACTCATTTGCAAAATTTGGTATTAAAATCACAACCTTGAGGTAAAAAGTAACAAGAGATGCACGTTA
Source organism: Magallana hongkongensis (assembly GCA_016163765.1). Taxonomy (NCBI): domain Eukaryota; kingdom Metazoa; phylum Mollusca; class Bivalvia; order Ostreida; family Ostreidae; genus Magallana; species Magallana hongkongensis. The sequence continues at coordinate 64,651,290 of WFKH01006014.1, read as the reverse complement.
TGTGGCTTTTCTATTTATTTATTTATTCATTTATTTATTTATTTATTTATGCATTTATTTATGTATTTATTTATTTATTTACTTTTTGCATAGTTTATTGATCATCAGTATTAAGCAGTTTCTTTATACTTTCTCCAACCAATCTCACTCTCTCTATGTTTTTCCCCCGTTTCTCATTGTCACTCCTGTTCCTTTTGTATGTTCGTGGTTCCTTTATTGTTTCAATTAAGTACATAACAAGGATGTACTCTCATTCAAAACAAATTATTTACTGAGTGGTAATAAGTGACTTTTTCCAATTACCCACTAAGAGATGTAGCTGAATTCAGGTAAAAGTTCATTTTCTCTCTCTCTTTTCTTCTCCTTTACTTTGATGAAACGTGGCGTTAATGAACAGTTTTCTAAATCAAAAGTCCAAACGAGAAATACAAAAATCAGGACCACAGCAAACACGGACCTCTACAAAAATTAATGGCAGGATTAGGTGCCATGGAGGAGTGAGCAAAAAATGCAGGAGGAAGGTTTATAGATTGAAAAAAATGGGGGTGGATAAGTTAAAGTTTTCCATCCCCTTGCCATCAAAAAGGAATATTCCAAATTGTAAACTTCTGTCCTTTCTTTAGCAGTTTGTAGAAAATCAGAAGCAGAATGTAGAGAGATTTTTATTAAGAAATGAGGTAATATGCCTTTTTAGTTGAATCGGTAGAAAGCTTAGGTGTTGGGTGATCAATCGGCGATAAGCACCCCAAAAACATTACAGCTTAGTTATAAGCAAAAATCTGACTGTGTTCAATAAATCCAATATGGTCGCGATGGGTACTTTGTGTATTTTTAAGTAAGATTATTAATTTTATTATGAGAAAAATATATAAGTTCAGGAGCCTGTGAACAGAACAGGGGCCTCGCCAACTGACAACAAGCGGTGCTAATTTTTTAATGAATAACTAACAATATTCTATAATTTGATCCTGTTTTCAAGCTGTAGGGCTACATCGCGTAAAACATCCTTACCAACGAGAGACACTAATATAAGAACTTGATTGTCAATCGTTGTGAAATAAATAAGTTTAAAAAAATAATGTAAAAACGTTGCTTCTGATAAAAGCAAATGAATGTGTTCTTCTTATTGATGCGGATCTGTTTCAACAATTTTGGATAATCATTTTCAAATCTGAATGAGATAGAAGAAAAATAAATACCCGATTTCAACGTTTTTAACGTCATTGTGGACACGGCATATGTGAGATTGTAATCATCGTAATTATGATCCTATACGGGAAGGAAGTAAAATAACACATTCCTTATTTTTTAAAAGGATATTGTGTTAATGTTTTCAATAGAATAAAAGAAAATTGATGCATAAAACAACCTTTGAAATCGCGTCACCCGAGACTTTCGATTGTTGCTTATAGGTTATAAATACGCGCAAATGAAGTGCATGTATCGTGTTATAGAAGGTAAACTGAAAATAAAATTTAAAGATATTAAAGTAAAAAAGCGTCCATAACTCATACTGTTCGGACAACGACTGTGAAACTTTTTTTTTCAATCACTATACATTATGAGAACTAGAACCGAGTTTACTGTGTATAGCCTAAAATCAAGAAGTGCATCAATATGATTTTTGTAAAGACAGAAACCAATACCGTGGGTTATTTTGTATAGTTACTGAATTTTATGTTACATTGAAGGGTTTTGTTTCAGGGTGATTCGATCTTTGCCAAAAAAAATAATAAAAAAAACCGCTAAGATATGCTTGTATATTTAATATTAATAAATTCTTGCGGTTCATTGGGGAGATTTTTGGAAGGGGGGGTGTTGTTGTTGTTTTTTCATTATTATTGTGAGTAATATGCCATACTACGAACAATTTCCGATCTTTAGGGTAATATACATGTAAATATTGTGTTTCCGTGGAAAACAACAACATAATTGATAAAGCTATGCCGTTCATATCAGTATCAGAGAAGAGAAAAAATAAATTCCTTTATAGCAAACAACATGAAAGAGATTTATTA
>WFKH01006014.1:64627837-64640563 GCA_016163765.1 Magallana hongkongensis | reverse complement strand
GATAATTATACGTAAAAGAGAGAAAACGAAGATATATTTAGTTAGAAGAGTTTCTAGTTATATTTTATGCATGTAGTTTTTATAATTTAAACCAGAGATAAAGTTAAAATCGACATGTTTCTGAGTAAAATAAGACATCATGCTGCTTATTGTGACGTCATATCGATCAGAGGAATTTGATCGCTGAGAGTTGCCTTATCATATCCGCGTATGTTACTGAATAAATAAGTACTAAGATTAATTTTTGTTTTTCTATTCGGATATTTGTACATATTTTATCTTTTTAAATGATGAATCTCTGTCAGTATTTTACATATTAATAGTTTTTATTATTTACTTATTTTTTAATATTATTTAAAATGGGGTTTGCAATATGATTTCAATTTATTGTATTTTTCAGGTTTGTTTCATTGTATTACTCTTGCTATCAAAAAATGTTTATTGTTATGGTTATATAAGGATTCATTTTACAAGTTTATACAAGTGTAAAGAATTTCATTTTTCATATTTGTAATATCATTTTAGGGTTATAAAAATATTGGATTTTTATTATGTGTTGGCTCTCAAACAACTTTTTATTTTTCTAAAATAATGACTTTGATATATCACATTTGTTGCCATTATTGTCTCTTCAAATATAAGAATTTTGACCGTCATAATAATGTATTATTATAAGTACCGGTATTTTTATAGTTTTTGCACATTTAACACATATGTATAAATACATATTTATTTTTTTCTGACTTGATTAGGTATTGGAATTTAACATAATAGTAAAAAAGCCACCATAAATTACTAATACATTGAGTTATTAAAGTACTCTCAGTACTTGAATTGTGTCAAAACGAAAGACAACTCTTCTACAATCTACGTAGAACTATTTGTTTTTGTTTTCTTTAGATTTTTCATGCCTGTAATATTTTGTTTGTCGGTCCTGTTATACTAAAACTGGTCATGCTCTTAAGAATTTTATTCAAGGTTCAAATTCATAAAACATATTTGTGAAATAAAACACTAATTAATTTAGCCTTAGCAACAATACCTAAGTGCACTTCAAATCAACATTCCTTTAAATGTTAAAAAAAAAAATATTCTTCCATAAGTATTATTAAATAAAGATAGAGAAAATAAACATAATAACTACTATGCCACGTCTTTCTCTATTTCTAATCGTTTTCTTCCAAAATAAAATACATTAAACATTGCGTTATTTAATTTAAAATAGCACATTATAACACATAAGATTAGAACAGTTTTCCCCCTTAATAGCCTGTAAGACTGATCAAATGGAAAAAAATAGTGCAGGCGGTTTTTTAAAACTACTTCATCCGCATTACAGGAGGGTCAAAATATATATGTTCAATATTTTCCTTATCATCGCTTTATAACCGCTGCTATTCATAAAGAACGCTTTCATATATCGGCTCTACATATCTAAAGTCCAAATTGTGCAAAAAATAATTGTAAAGAGTCTTTTCCAGTTACCCGCCTGCAAGACGGTGTTTTTACATAGTCTGGCGCTAAGGTGGTAACCGTAGTTATATATATATATATATATATATATATATATATATATATATATATATCTATATATATCAGCAAATAGAATAAAATATTGATTAGTTTATAATTTATAAGCATTCAATAATTTAGTCGTAAGATCTTTTGTAAACCGAAGCGCTGGACCAAAGAAATGCAAGATTTCACTAATCAATTCAGTGCACCATAAAATCAATTATCAAAGAAACACAAAGCAATGGCAGGAATCGATTATCTCACATTTGGCTCGATAAATAGTCTTGGGAAAAAAGTGTTCCATTTGCTCCTCTAAAGCACATGTGAAGGTAAACCAAGAGTTGTATTCTTTATTGTAAACTATAGAATGAAGAAATGAAACGTATTGAAATTTTTAAAAGTCTTTTATTATATTAATCTTTATACAGTTATCATTTTTGTTTATACCAATTTTAAGTCAGTACAAACAAAAGGGTAGCTCTTAGATAGTGAAAAAAAATTCATGGACGACCTTTTTGTAGAGATTGTTTTTTAATCACATTTTCTGCTCGATATCATAAAAAATCAATTACATATTTTTTTTCGTATATGTGCATACCTGGGTATACATGCTTCGTTTCTAAATTTTGTTTAAAAATTTTTATTTTTATTTTTAAAAGTTCATACTATGCAACAAGTGAGGGTCATATACATAAAAATGCTGCATGTCATTCTCTGTTATTGGGCTTTGAAATTAACAAGTTTAATGTACATTGCAATTCAAACCGTCCATCATAATTCTTTAAGGTCGGAGTCTTGTCTTGTTTTTATTTTACCGTGTTTTTTATTTTACTTGTTTTTATGTGACCAATCAGCAGAGGATGCTCACTCCTCCATGTCACCTGATCCTACCTCTATCTTGGAGGTCCCTGTTGCTCTGCTTTGAATTTTATTTCGTTTTATGGATTTTTGAGATGGTTGGCGGTTTGTTATTGTCATTTTTTCACTTATCAAAATGTCAAAGGAATATTCCAAAAAATGTCCATTTAATCGATATGCATGTAAGAAAATTGACAGATCTTAGTTTTCTTTCTTTCCTGCAATTTTACAACAGGAATAGTAATCAATTTATACTATAACAAGTACTAGATTTTTTGCGGAACAATGACGTTGGAGTTTCTGCAATTTAAAATCTATGAATTTCAATCAACATTTCCTAAAATATAACAATTATGCAATATTTTTTGAACTATTTCAAATTAGTAATTAGGGACATGGGTTTCAGAATGTGTTATTTGTGTAACATTTTCTAAACAATGGTAGATTTTTAGCACTCAATCTATAAACAGATTTGTTTTAAATAAAATTCTATACAAAAAGAATGTTTTCTCTTATTTAATGATTAATATATTTGGGGGGGGGGGGGGGTTGTTGATCACTAATTTCACTATTGGAAGCATAAAAATAATGAAAAATAGCTTTAAAATATAGGAAAATTAAAGAAATTTGGGCTAGGCAATATCAGTTTTTTGTTAAATATATTTATTGGTAGTATTATCCATTGTAAAGTAGAAAGTATATATCACTGCATCCATGGGCATACTGCTGTATCGTCAGTGCACCAATCTGGACATTGTTTATCTGAACAGAGGACTTTAGAAAGACGATTGGCAAATGTGTGGCAGTTGTTATTAAGTAAGCTGTAGTCTCCAAAGTAACACCTGTAATGTGTGGTAAATTTCTTGATACAATCGAGACTCATCGTACTGTATCCAGCTGGAGAGCTTTCAACTGCCCCTGAACAATGATTGTAGCTCCTGTTCGTACCAATGTGGGCAGCTGATTTTTCATGTAGGAAGATAAAAAAAGTATTGATAACAATTCAGTCTAAGTCGATTTAATTTTGATTATTTGTAGTATGTTGTAGAAAAATATCCAAAGACTAGAAATTACCAGAGAAGAAATTATTTACAATAACAAGTTAAGATGACAAAAAAGGAAATTGTGAGCTCTGTATCTTCCTTATATCTCTAGAACTGACACTCAAATTTTGGTTGATCATTAGAAATGTATTACTAAAGAGTTGTAAACAATAAAGATAAAAAAAATTAAAATTTTACCAGAATCGTGACCATGTCCCTTTAAACACAAAAACAGAGTTTATACTTACTATTGCTCCCAAACTCAAAATAATATCCTTTGTAATAAATAAACCGATGCGCCCAGAGTCGTTCGCTTCTCCTTGGATATTCTCGCTTACGCCTCCCTGTCATCATACAAGTTAGGTCAGTTGTTCCGAAGTAATATGGGCTTGCCGATTCTAAGAAAAAAACATTTTTAATGTTGTAAGATATATTAAAAATAAAAAGTGCAGCATGAAGTTTTTTTATTTCGTAAAATAGTTCATCCTTTTGATTGCATAAAAATGTGAGACTAATCTAAAGTTTCTCTGTTGCATCTTGTTGAAATTAGTATGCAATATATTATCGGGTTGCCTTTACACAGTGAAATTGCAAGTTATAGACGGAAGGTAAAGTAACACGAACTGTAGGTGGATGAGACATAGTAAATTATACACTGGTAAGTTTTTAAATTGTAAGCTGCGATCTGCATCAAATATATGCAGGAAATTAGCTCGAGTGGGTCCAAAAATCTTGTAAAAGTCATGAAAATGGGCTTAATTGGAAAGGGTCAAACTCTCAGCAAAACCAGAACATAGAAACTAGTACGCGTCTTGTCGAGTGAATTTCCTCAAAAATTGATGTTAGGCCTTATAAGGAATAAAATTAGAAGGTAATTGTTAATTAACCCAGAAAAATTGACAACTTCAACAGTTCTAGTGCTTTTTATATAAAGTTTACTAGGTTAGTATCTATCAAAACGTACGATTTTTCAACGCTTTATACAACCATTCCCCACGACAAATTAAAATCTAGACTTTTTGATATCATCGACAGTTGTTTCTTCAATAAAAATGAAAGTCGTAAAAATGCTTACCTTGTCATTGGAAATCTAAAAAACTATTTTGTTAAAAACCATTCTGATTGCACACACAAGTACTCTGAAGTTGACATTAAAATGATGCTTCAATTTCTGATAGACAACATCTATATAGTTTTTAGAAATCAAGTCTTCCAACAATCTGTTGGAATTCCCATTAGTACCAATTGTGCCCCATTGTTAGCAGACCTATTTTTGTATTCTTATGAAGCAGAATTTATTCAAAAACTTGTACGTGAAAAAAATAAATCACTCGCTGTGGCCTTCAACTCAACGTTTAGGTATATCGACGACGTATTATCAATTAACAATTGTTATTTCCATACTTACGTCGACTCGATATATCACAGTGGACTTGAAATAAAAGATACCACAGAGTCAGCGTCATCTGTTTCATATTCGGATATTTTACCGGAAATGGACATTGATGGTAGCCTAACAACAAAACTTTATGATAAACGCGATGACTTCAATTTTTCTATAGTCAACTTTCCTTACTTATGTAGCAATATATCTTCATCACCTGCATATGGTGTTTTTGTCTCTCAGTTAATTCGATACGCAAGGACATGCTCTTCGTATGAACAGTTTCTAAGACGAGGCAAGCTACTGACAAACAAGTTGATAAAACAGGACTATCAACAGTCTCGTTTAAAGTCATCTTTTCGTAAGTTCTATGGTCGATACAACGACCTTGTCAGCAAATACAATCTTCCACTGAGTCGCATGCTGACTGACGTTTTTCATACCAATTGTTAGACCATAATTAATTACCTAATTGTCTACAGACATTTGCGGTTTTTATTTTCCCGATTACGACAAAGAGCACACGGCGGGTGTGACCGGTCAGCAGAGGATGCTCACTCCTCCTGGCACCTGATCCTACCTCTATCTTGGATATCCGTGTTGCTCTGCTTTGAATTTGTATTTCGTTTTATGGATTTTTGAGATGGTTGGCGGTTTGTTATTGTCATTTTTTTCATCTATATATTAGATCCGACCTTTTAAAGACATCTATAGTGTTGTTGATTTTAATTATATATAGATATATATTTTATATGTTTTTTTTAAAATACCATTTCTTTATCGTTTTTAGCTGTAATATACACGATTCCATCAAAAACTCTCTCTTATAGAGAATCTAATACAATTTCTTATATGTTACTTTTAAGACTTTCACTTGATCAATTCCAATAACTAGACTTTGGTTTTTTATTCTGATCAACTTTAGGGCCTACCTCTTTTCGGACAGTCGTCTTTTGAATCAGAATCAGAATTCCACCAAAAAAATGCATCCACTGCATGGAAGATGATAAGGGTATCAACCAAGAGCAGCTATATATGAAATAATAAAAAAAATATGTTGGCATATATCAAGTATGAGAAACCATTTAAACTCCGTTATTGTTAATTCACTAGCTACAGGTTCGTTTTATTTTGAACCTACAGTTAACGTAAAAATAGCAGAATAAGGTTTAGAAAGGTTTAATCCGAAATGTGTCTTTAATGTTTAAATAACATCAACACATTTCTAACAATCCATACTGTACCTCTTTATATTCATTATAAAGAGGTTATTTTTTACAATTGCAAGTGCGAGAAGTTAATTGACTACCAACGACCTCTATTTGGTCTTTACCATCCTAATAATATTTATAAAAGACTTAGGATATGAAATATTTTGAAATAAATCAAAATTGTTCATTCTTAGTAATATATGGTTCACCTAAAAATAAATAAACATTTTTATTAAAACGGAACTTTTAATTATTAACGAAAGGAAATATTATATATTAAAGATAAAGACTTATGTAGAAATATGGTTTTCCCTTAGACCACAATGTTAACTTCAAAAGGCAATAAATTTGGCATTTATCAAAATGTTTGTAAAAAAAAAAAAACACCAATGTAAATCATTAGGATATGATCAACTATTTAAAATCACAATACTCTTATAGTGATTAAACTTAACATGCTGTGGAACTGCAGCTCATGGGAAAATTTGAGTTAATATGCCGTGTCAACCAAAATCTTCCCGTAGAGCTATATGTACAGTTCTGCAGCTCTCTATTAGGTATAGTATGTATAGAAAGCCACGATTGTCAAAAAAAAGACTGTTCAAGCTTGATTGAATTTCAGTAAATATTGAGAACATAACATGTGTGCACTGTGGCTTTTCAAAGGAACATTTCAATACTTAGGAACTTTTATTATGAGCTAAACCTCTTGCACTTGAAACTTTTTAAGGAGATATATGTCCTTTATGAAATTAGAAAAAAAATATTTTTTTTATTTTTTTTAAAGATAAACAAAGCTTGTGCAACTTTTGTAAATAGATTTGTGAGATAATCAAGCGATTTACACGTTCTACTAAAAATACAAATAAAGTATACTCACGATAATAGAGCTTGAATGCATCGCCGTGACGAATGAACCTCTTTGGATAGCTATGGACTGTATCGATACCCTCTCGGTTTTATAGCTTTATATAGAAGCTATACAAGAGCTTTTTAGTGGTAGAGAGGATGCCCTCGTTACTTTAATATTTCTTTCAAACTTGCGTAATTGCTGATAATTTAAGTAGTTTTGCAGACTTTGTCAGCATTGTGACCCCATTACAATGGTCATGTTGTTAAAACAATATCAATTGCCCTCCGCGTTAACAATTTGATCTTCCGAAAGAACGTCATCTATGACGCTTTTCTTTAAAATTTACCCCCACATAATTGCTGTATTTACTAAAGATGTTTTGCATATGAAAATATTTCAATGATAATTGTTCAGTTTGTATTTGACAGAAAAATCACTAATAAAATAGTATTTCCTAACTCTTATCTTTTTCCTTTAATATTTCTTAAACATGTCCTTGAAAAGAATCGGAGAGTCGCCGACTCTCTGAATGAAATGTCATATAACACAAATGAATTGTTTATCTTTTTTTGCCTCATCATGGACATATTCAGATGAAAACATAATCATACAAGATCCTTCTTTTGGTTTTTTGTATTTTTGTGGGTTTTTTTTTTTATTTTTTTTTTTTTTTTTTTTTTTTTTTTTTTTTTTTTTTTTTTTTTTGCTTAATTCTGAAGGGAGGGTAGGTTTTTCAAAATTTCCGTACAAAAAATTCAATTAGAATTTGTTGCCATACATTGGAAGAGTTAAACATATGTTGGGTTAAAATATCTTTTAGTCGTAAAAAAGGATGTTCTCGTCACTTGAAAATTTCTACGAAAACTTGCAGAATCGACGATAAGTTTAGTTGTGTTAGGCTCTCTTTAAGTCTTTGTCAGCATTGGGACCCCATTACAATAGCCATGTTGTTAAAACAATCTTTGGCTTGTGATTTAACGATTGGGTCTTCCGAAAAAAGACATCATCTATGACGCTTTTCCTAAAAATTTATTCCACATAACTGTTGTGTATTTTGGGGCTTTTTTTAAATAATTTAAGATCAGATTCTTTGCATCAGGGTGAAATTTCGGATGTCAATATTATCAAAGCATTGTATTATTCCACTCCAAAAAAATAATAATCATTAGAATCACTAATTCCATATCTATTTCAAATTTTGATTATCGACATCGGAACATTTCAACATATTTAAAGATAATAACACATAATAGTTGTTTCTTTAAAAAGAACTTATGTATGTTTTATGACAATGTAAGGATATTGTATTTTGGTATTTGACAGAAAAAATCGATAAAACATAGTATTTCCATTTTCTTCTCTTTTTCATTTTATAAATCTTTAACTTGTCCTTGATTTTTCTTTCCCGATATCTCCGTCGTATTTCCGCTCTTTTAAGTACCATCGAGATCAAGAAAAAAATCATGTTTGCCAGATTCATTTTACTACATTACAAATATTCAATTTATAGATTTTACCATTAAGAAGTGCAAATTTTATACATGAATTTTCATAATCACATTTTTAATCACAGGTATTATTTGTTAAGTGTTTATTATATGTATAATAGCCGTGTCCAAGCATGATTGATAGCACCTGATCCTACTTCTAATTTCTGTAGAGGTCCATGTTTGCTCTGCTCCTGTTTTGTATTTTTCCTTTTGACTTTTGATTTTGGACACTGTTTGTTATCACCACATCTTATTTTTATATGAAACAACCGTGACCAAATAATTCATTCAATAAATTTTAATGTTTAAATGAATAGCTTCTTATTATTTTGCAAGAAATAAATATTGAAATTTATCCTATATCAACAATATAAAACACTGCCGATAAAAATTAAGTTAACTATATCTTTCTATGATTATTCCGATAATAAACATTTTATTTTCATTGATTAATGATGTTATGAATAAAGTATAAGCTTAATGATGACATGTGGTGATAACGAACAGTGTAAGTTTAATGAAACTAAGAACTGCACGTAGATTGCGCTTTATACCGGCGTCGTATTATAACTTCGTGAAGTTATATAAAGTTCCTCAATATCCGTTATTATTATTATCTGTTTTTCAAATTCTTCGAGGTTTTGCATATATTTCTTTTACCAAAAATATATCTATCGCAACCAAACAATGTCGATATATTGATGTATATGCATGTACAAACTTATGTGCATTGTCAAATACATACGTGTATATGAATTATATGATTGCCAATGGAGCATATGCCGTATTGAGTGATAACTTTTAAATAAAAAATAAGTCGTGAGCTTTCACAAATCCTGCCATTATGGTAGATCTATTTTGGTATACGTATATGCTTACAATAAAGACATATTTAGATGAAAACTTGTTTATATAAGATCGTTTTAGGTTAATTCTTATCGTAGAGTAGGTTTTTAAAATTCATATTAATTAAAGAAGATCCAATTTTCCCTTTTTTTACCTACTTTACAATAGTTGGACGACTCATTTGCAAAATTTGGTATAAAAATCACAACCTTGAGGTAAGAAGTAACAAGAGATGCACGTTATGTGGCTTTTCTATTTATTTATTTATTTATTTATTTATTTATGTATTTATTTATTTATTTATTTATTTATTTATTTATTTACTTTTTGCATAGTTTATTGATCATTAGTATTAAACAGTTTCTTCATACTTTCTCCACTCAAGTTTTTCCCCCGTTTCTGATTGTCACATCTGTTCCTTTTGTATGTTCGTGGTTCCTTTATTGTTTCAATTAAGTACATAACAAGGATGTACTCTCATTCAAAGCAAAGTATTTACTGAGTGGTAATAAGTGGCCATTTCCAATTACCCACTAAGAGATGTAGCTGAATTCAGGTAAAAGTTCATTTTCTCTCTCTTTTCTTCTCTTTTACTTTGATGAAACGTGGTGTTAACGAACAGTGTTCTAAATCAAAAGTCCAAAGGAGAAATACAAAAATCAGGACCACAGCAAACACGGACCTCTACAAAAATTAGAGGCAGGATTAGGTGCCATGGAGAAGTGAGCCAAAAATGCAGGAGAAAGGTTTATAGATAAGAAAAAAATGGGGGTGGGTAAGTTAAAGTTTTCCATCCCCTTGCCATCAAAAAGGAATATTCCAAATTGTAAACTTCTGTCCTTTCTTTAGCAGATTGTAGAAAATCAGAAGCAGAATGTAGAGAGATTTTTATTAAGAAATGAGGTAATGTGCCTTTTTAGTTGAATCGGTAGAAAGCTTAGGTGTTGGGTGATCGATCGGCGATAAGCACCCAAAAAAAAATTACAGCTTAGTTATAAGCAAAAATCCATGCCGAATTGACTGTGTTCAGTAAATCCAATATGGCAGCTATGGGTACTTTTAAAGTAAGATTATTAATTTTATTATGAGAAAAATATATAACTTCAGGAGCCTGTGAACAGAACAGGGGCCTCGCCAACTGACAACAAGCGGTGCTAATTTTTTAATGAATAACTGACAATACTCTATAATTTGATCCTGTTTTCAAGGTGTAGGGCTACATTTCAGTATCGACACAACTTCTTAAATTTAATTTTTTTTTTTATAATTTGCATTTCTTACATCAATGACATTTTTCGAAATTAAATGTATCATCTCCAAAGAAATGAGTTGTAAAAGGACGTATATATACTAACGGGATAAGCAATTTCTTTATCGCCATGTTTACATTTACTTCCGAAAATATCATGCACGTTTCGAAAAAATTCGCAAATTTTGCGTCATGCTCACACATTAAGGACCACATCGCGTAAAACATCCGTACCAACGAGCGACACTAATATAAGAACTTGATTGTCAATCGTTGTGAAATAAATAAGTTTAAAAAAATATTGTAAAAACTTTGCTTCTGATTAAAGCAAATGAATGTGTTCTTCTTATTGATGCGGATCTGTTTCAAAAATTTTGAATTATCATGTTCAAAACTGAATGAGATATAAGAAAAATAAATACCCTATTTCAACGTCATTGTAGACATGGCATATGTGAAAATGTAATCATCGTAAATATGATCCTATACGGGAAGGAAGTAAAATAACACATTCCTTATTTTTTAAATGATATTGTGTTAATGTTTTCAATAGAATAAAAGAAAATTGATGCATAAAACGACCTTTGAAATCGCGTCACGCGAGACTTTCGATTGTTGCTTATAGGTTATAAATACGCGCATATAAAGTGCATGTATCGTGTTATAGAAGGTAAACTGAAAATAAAATTTAAAGATAATAGAGTAAAAAAGCGTCCATAACTCATACTGCTCGGACATCGACTGTGAAACTTTTTTTTCAATCACTATACATTATGAGAACTAGAACCTAGTAAGAGTTTACTGTGTATAGCCTAAAATCAAGAAGTGCATCAATATGATTTTTGTAAAGACAGAAATCAATACCGTGTGTTATTTTGTATAGTTACTGAATTTTATGTTACATTGACGGGTTTTGTTTCAGGGTGATTCGATCTTTGCCAAAAAAAAAAAAATAATTAAAAAAACGCTAAGAAATGCTTGTATATTCAATATTAATGAATTATTGCGATTCATTTTGGGGTTTTTTTTGGAAGGGGGTGTTGTTGTTTTTTTAGGGTCTTCCGTCTCAGCGGAAGACCCTTCTATTATTCTATTGTTTCTTTTTCAGGTTTATTATTTTTTTTCTTTTTTTTTTCTTTACAATTTTTGTGCAGAAGATTTCTCGGAGATGGGTTGTCCGATTTTCGACAAATTTTCAGCACCGATCTATCATCATTTGAAGTTTGTACCCCATTTTTGATTTTGTAAAAATCACTTCCGGTCCGGACTTATTCGCCATTTTGTCTTTTTTTCTTGACTTCTTGTCCACGCAACTCCTTAAAAACGAGTAAAGATAGAAAGCTGAAATTTTCAGGAATGATAGAGGACATCCTAGTCGTCGCTCCTGGAAAAAAAATTTTCCGTAAATTCCGGGTACGGAAGCTAGCTGAGATCAAAATATAGGTCAAAAATTTGCAATGAATTTTCCTTACTCAACGCATCCCCTTAATACGGATAAAAGATATAATACTGAATATTTGAGGAATATAAATTCTGCGTCTGATGACATCTTTTTCAAGTTGATTGGATGAAATTTAAATTTTTAAAAATTTTTAAACTCATTTAAGTCGTATTAAAATGACCTCAGACTAATTTTAAAACATGATATCTAAGTTGCGCTTGCAATTCTGCGTCTGATGACATCTATTTCGAGTTGATTGGATGAAATTTAAATTTTTTTAAAAATTTAAACTCATTTAAATCGTGTTAAAATGACCTCAGACTAATTTTAAAACATGATATCAAAGTTGCGCTTGCAATTCTGCGTCTTATGGCATCTTTTTCAAATTGATTGGATGAATTTAAATTTGTTCAAAAATTTTAAACTCATTGAAATCGTGTTAAAATACCCTCAAACTAATTTTGAAACATGATATCTAACTTGCGCTTGCAATTTGGCGTCTGATGACATCTTTCTTGAATTGATTGGATGAAATTTAAATTTATCAAAAATTTTAAACTCATTTAAATCGTGTTAAAATGACATCAGACAAATTTTAAAACATGATATATAAGTTAAGCTTGCAACTTTGCGTCTGATGACATCATTCTCGAATTGATTGGATGAAATTCAAATTTTTTAAAAATTTTAAACTCATTTAAATCGTGTTAAAATGATCTCATACTAATTTTAAAACATGATATCTAAGTTTTGCAATTCTGCGTCTGATGACATATTTCTCGAATTGATTGGATGAAATTTATTTTTTTTGAAAATTTTAAACACATTTAATTCGT
>WFKH01006014.1:64586749-64626483 GCA_016163765.1 Magallana hongkongensis | reverse complement strand
ATATATATATATATATTTATAATCATTCATTTACAACTATTTCGATTTCCATAATCATATTTTGCAGCCAATAGAATAAAACATTGATTTGTTTATAATTTATTAGCATTCAATAATTTAGTCGTAAGATCTTTTGTAAAACGAAGCGCTGGACCAAAGAAATGCAAGATTTCACTAATCAATTCAGTGCACCATAAAATCAATTATCAAAGAAACACAAAGCAATGGCAGGAATGGATTATCTCACATTTGGCTCGATAAATAGTCTTGGAAAAAAAGTGTTCCATTTGCTCCTCTAGAGCACATGTGAAGGTAAACCAAGAGTTGTATTCTTTATTGTAAATTATAGAATGAAGAAATGAAAAGTATTGAAATTTTTAAAAGTCTTTTACTATATTAATCTTTATACAGTTATCATTTTTATTTATACCAATTTTAAGTCAGTACAAACAAGAGGGTAGCTCTTAGATAGTGAAAAAAAATTCATGGACGATCTTTTTGTAGAGATTGTTTTTTAATCCCATTTTCTGCTCGATATCATAAAAAATCAATTACATATTTTTTCGTATATGTGCATACCTGGGTATACATGCTTCGTTTCTAAATTTTGTTTAAAAATTTTTATTTTTATTTTTAAAAGTGCATACTATGCAACAAGTGAGGGTTTTATTTTGAACCTACAGTTAACGCAAAAATAGCAGAATAAGGTTTAGAAAGGTTTAATCAGAAACATGTCTTTAATGTTTAAATAACATCAACACATTTCTAACGATCCATACTGTACCTATTTATATTCACTATAAACACCCCTGCGAATGTGTTCGGAATGTTTTCTTTATCGTTGCTAAGTATGCAATAAATCCAGAGGTGCTCGAATGAAAGTTCACGAGACTTCCCCGAGATTTGTTCAGTTCCTGTGAAATTTCGAGCGGAAGTATAAGTGTTCGGATAATATTCTCAAAATACGTAAGTACTGGTCGTTTTTCATATTATATCCTTCTTTGATTTATGTTAAAACACGAAAATCTATTAAGATGTATGTCTTATTTCATCATCTAGCAGTTATTTAAATTAAACGGTAATATTCAGAACAGAGTTATCGTTCGTGTTCAACCACTCTACACGTGGTTGAAAATATAAACATTGGGTTGCTTAATAAAATCATAGCCATGTTTGATGCTTGTGGTGTGCAATACCATGCTTTAAAAAAAAAGAATGGGTGTCTGTTTTGTATAAAAACTTAGTATATCGAGCCATTTTCAAGGAACATTCTGCATAAAATAGTATAGTCTGTTTCACTATTGATGCTATTACTAGGTCAGGCGCGGATCGAAAATTAATCCTTAGGGGGGATCGCTTCTAAACATGTTAATTGTTGCAACAGCAGAATAAAAACCTATTTTTTCTATTGTCACATTTATTTCCAGAACTCATTTTATCCACCAATTAATGAAGATAAAGTTTGAAATCAATAAACGTCTAGATTTTATATTTGATAACAAGTACCTAGATTCTATGAAATAGACTATAAACACGAGGCACGATTTTTACTGCGAAACTGAAAGGGTCAAATAAAACCACGTGGTCTAAAATTTAAATGACAATAACATTCGCAGGGGTGATAAAGAGGGTTTTTATTAGGTTACCTGAGTAAACTCAGGTGACCTATTGCTATCTGTTTTCGTCCGTCGTCGTGCGTCGTGCGTTAAAAATTTTACATTTTTAACTTCTTCTTGAATACTACAAGGCCAATTGTTACACTATGGTAAGAGGAATCTAAATTGTGAAATTCGTGGCTCAACCACCCCCGGGGAGCCACAGGCGGGGCCAAATTTGCACAAAAGACAAATTTTCACAAATCTTCTTCTCTACTCCCGCACATATGAGGAAAAAACTGATTGCATGGTTAGGATTTCAATGAAGCCCTCTACCAAAATTGTGAAATTCATGGCCCTTGGGTAAGGGGTTCAGGAATTATATTATCAGGCCATATATTAAAAATGTATTAAATCTTAGAAAATCTTCTTCTCTACTCCCATATAAAATTGATAAAAACTGAATGCATGGTTATGGTGTCCATGAAGTCTTCTACCTAATTTGTGAAATTCATGACCACTGGGACAGGGGTTTAGGCCCTAGGGTGGGGCCAATATAGCCATATAATGAAAATGTATTAAATCTTAGAAAACCTTCTTCTTTACTCCCACACATGTTGGAAAACACTGAATGCATGGCTATGATGTCCACGAACTCCTCTACCTAAATTGTGAAATTCATGGTCCCTGAATCAGAGGTTCAGGACGTTGGGGGGCAATATGGCCATATAGTGTTCATGCATAAAATGTTTAAAAATTATCTTTTTATGCATATAAAGTTTAAAATATTTGTCTTCCCTACTTCTGTTGATACTGAATAAAAACTGACTGCATATAAAGAAAAAAAAATAAAGCCTCCCAATGTAGGGATTTGAATCTAGGGCGGGGCCAAAACACTTATATAATGTATAGGGTAGGGGTTCTCAATGCAGTGTGTGGCCAAATTGGTCATTTAGTGTTAATGTATATAATGTTTAAAAAACATCTACTGACACAGATTAAAAACTGACTGCATATTTAGAAAAAACATTAAGCTGTCATCTTTAATAATATTTCGTATCACCTACATGTGAGGCAAGGGTTATGGCTGGGAGAAGGAGGTATATTTTTGTCTTATTATTTTATTCTTCAATGAAAGAAATGAGTAAATTCACATATGTAGAAAAGAGAAAGAATAAAGTTGTCTATCCAAGTTAAGATATTGTGAAAACATTTGGAAAGAGTTCGGGGGTGGGGTTGGGGTGGTAACAGTTAATGGAGTTATATTCCCTTGCTTCTTCATAATGGAGTTATCTTCCTTTGCTTGTTCATATCTAGTAATTTATCATTGAATATGTATAATGTAATTAAGAAGTTGTATGATTAAAAGAGTTATGCAAGTTTTTATCATTTGAAACAAAAACAGTTTTTGAACTTTCTAAATAAACAAATAGATTTGTTAATAGTTAAGTAATAAATGGCTAACCAAAACCACTGATAAGCAGTACATGTAAAATGATTTTGGTATAAATGCCAGATGGTGGTTAATTCTCAATGAGGGTTAAATATTCAAAAGCTTGAAAAGGAGAAGTAAGTAACTCACGATGGCTTTTAAAGCTGGGGGTTTTTTTGTTTAAATGACCACAGGGAGAGTTTCTGTCTGCCCCTGGGGATTTGGGATGGGTGGTTGTTTTAAATAAAACATGTATACTAGCCACCTTGTTTTAGTTTATCTATGAAAACATATACACATAAAACCTATCTTGAAAGTTAACAAATATGGGAATATTACTTTCTATCAGAGTCTTGCACCTTTTCAATATCAGGTCATGCACTCTATTATGATCTTTAAGTTTTTTGTTAGAATTATAGGTTTCATAGTCCTTTTGGAAAGATTTCAGGCAGGGAGGTGGTCGTAATTACAATATTACAATTTCATTTTTCTACTCCAGAATGAAACTTAATCAAATGTAAATATGAGACTCCTCGACAAGTTTGTGTATGGGCTATGGTACTCAGGTGACCGATAAGGCTTATTGGCCTCTTGTTTACAATTGCAACTGCGAGAAGTTAAGTGACTACCAACAGTCTGTATTTGGTCTTTACCGTCCTCATAATACTTATAAACGACGTATGATATTAAATATTTTTAAATAAATCAAAATTGTTAAGGTCTTCCGTTTCCAACGGAAGACCTTATAGTTTTCGTACTGTTTCTTATTATTATTATTTTTTTTTTTTTCCACAAA
Organism: Magallana hongkongensis; assembly: GCA_016163765.1. Taxonomy (NCBI): domain Eukaryota; kingdom Metazoa; phylum Mollusca; class Bivalvia; order Ostreida; family Ostreidae; genus Magallana; species Magallana hongkongensis. The sequence goes on along the minus strand of WFKH01006014.1, from coordinate 64,622,660 downwards.
TTTTGTGCACGCGATTTCTCGAAAACTATCCAACCGATTTCAACAATTTTTTCACAGATAATTGGAAGTGATCTGAATTTATTTTGTTTTTAATATTTTTGCCGTCGTCACTTCCGGTACCGATTTATGGCTGATTTTGTAAGTTTTTCGACCCACTTTGTGCACACAAAAACTCAAAAACTATCAGAGATATGGATATGAAATTTTCAGGATAGGTAGACCATAGTTTAAAGTTGTTCCGAATGGTTTTGTTTTTCGCCAGTGGCGCCATTTTTTAGAGCTCGCCATGGCTCGAAAATTGGGTACCAATTTTGACATTCACCCCCCTTTTTTTTTGTGAACAAGATTTCTCAGAGACGGCTTAATAAGGTTTTTTTGGAAATTTTCAGGAATGATAGAAAAAAATAATATCTGCATTTAGTTATTTCATTTTTTTTAAAACTCATTTCCTCTTGTCCGTTTCCTGTCCCGCGACAAAAAGCTTGTGACATTGAGATCTCAAAAATGATAAGGACTTGAGCATTCAGACTTTGTATGATGAAAGACCTATAGTTGTAGATGTCTTCAAACTATTTTGTTTTGTTCGTCATAACTTCCGGTCGTCACCGGAAGCACTTCAAAAACTATTTATTTACGCATTTAATTTATTTTCAAATAGATTTGAAATATAAGTATAAAGCCTTACATATGTCATCTATTCGATGTTAAAGAAACAAAAAAATTCTACTTCCGGTGAGATTTCTCAAACATCTCAGATAGCTTTTTTTTAACCAATGTTTTACCCGCGAGATCTCAGAAAGTGCAAGTGATCATTACACGAAACTTACATGGATGATAGAAATTTAATAGAAAATGCCTTTAACCACTTTTATTTTGTCAACCGTCACTTCCGGTCCTTACCGGAAGGGTTCAAATAGATTAGGTTGTTTGAAAGTTTAACTGTTTTTGTGTGACAATTTTAGTAAAATTGATAAACAATAAAGTACAGTTATCCAGTATTAAAAAAACCGCAACATTTTATTTTCACTGAGCACTTCCGTTCGTCCGTTTAAAGTCCAGAGACAAAAAACATTGACTCCACGAGATCTCAAAAACGGTGACGACTTGAACAACCAAACTTTGTGGGATGATAGTCCTATGTATGTATCTGTGTTGACATTATTTTGTGTGATTCGTCGTAACTTCCGGTCGTCACCGGAAGCACCTCAAATTTTTTTTTATCTTATTTTATGTATATTACATGGAATGATTAAATCAGTATAAATTCTTATATATGTTGTCTATACAATGTTAAATAAGCAAACACATTTTACTTCCGGCAAGATATATCAAATATCTTAGGTAACTTTCCTTTTTACAGATTTGATACTCGCGAGATTTAGTCACTGTAAGTGATTGAGACACGAAACTTTAATGAATGATAGACATTTGATTGAAAATGTGTTTAACGGGTTTTATTTTGTCAACCGTCACTTCCGGTTCTTACCGGAAGGGTTCAAACAATTCATGTTTTTAACAAGTTTAACAGACTTTCTTAGGTGTTTCATCTAGCCTGATAAACAGTGATGTTCACTAGGCAAATATACAAGAAATACCAGCTTTTATTTTCATTACTCACTTCCGTTCGTCCGTTTCCGGTCCCGAGACAAAAACCTAGTTTCAACGTGATCTCAGATTTGGCAGAGAATATCGATATTTTATTGTATCATATAAAACAAATCGGGCGGAAGACCTACTCGTTACTCGTAACGAGATCTAGTTCAATTCGTATTAGTAATATATGGTCTACCTAAACACGACTAAACCTTTTTTATTGAAACGGAACTTTTAATTATTCACGAAAGGGTATAGTATATATTAAAGATAAAGACTTATGTAGAAAATATGGTTTTCCCAATGTTAACCTCAAAAGGCGATAAATTTGGTATTTATCAAATGTTTGTAAAAAAAAAACTATTTTAGTCGTTAAACTTACCATGCTGTGGACTTATGTAGAAAATATGGTTTTCTCATTGACCTCAATGTTAACTTCAAAAGGCGATAAATTTGGCATTTATCAAATGTTTGTAAAAACCAAATGTGAATCATTAGGATATGATCAACTATTTAAAATCACAATACTATTTTTGTCATTAAACTTAACATGCTGTGGAACTGCAGCTCATGGGGAAATTCGAGTTAATATGCCGTGTCAACCAAAATTTTCCCGTAGAGCTATGTGTACAGTTCTCCAGCTCTCTATTAGGTTTGGTATGTATAGAAAGCCAGGATTGTAAAAAATGACTGTCGAAGATTGATTGAATTTCAGTGAATATTGAGAACATAACATGTGTGCACAGTGGTTTTCCATAGGAAGATTTTAATACTTAAGAACTTTTATTATGAGCTTAACCTCTTGCACTTGAAACTTTTTAAGAAGATATCTGTCCTTTATGAAATTAGATAAAAAAAAATTTTTTAATTTTTTAAAGATAAACAAAGCTTGTGCTACATTTGCAAAGAGATTTGTGAGATAATCAAGCGATTTACACGTTCTACTAAAAATTAAAAGAAAGCATACTCACGATGATAGAGCTGGAATGCATCGCTTGACGAAGGAACCTCTTCGGATAGCTATGGACTGTGTCGATACCCTCTCGGTTTTATAGCTTTATATAGAAGCTATATAAGAGCGTTTAGTGGTAGACAGGATGCTCTCGTTACTTTAATATTTCTTTGAAAACTTGCGTAATTGCTGATAATTTAAGTAGTTTTGCAGACTTTGTCAGCATTGTCACCCCATTACAATGGTCATGTTGTTAAAGCAATGTCAATTGCCCTCCGTGTTAACAATTTGATCTTCTGAAAGAACGTCATCTATGACGCTTTTCTTTAAAAAAAATTATCCCACTTAATTGTTGTATTTACTAAATTAGGTAAGATTTTTTGCATATTAAAATATTAAAACATTTCAATGATAATGTTCAGTTTGTATTTGATAGAAAAATCACTAAAACATAGTATTTCCTTTTCTTTTCTCCTTTTCCTTTAATATTTCTTAAACATGTCCTTGAAAAGAATCCGATAGTTGCCGACTTTCTGAATGAAATGTCATATAATACAAATGAATGGTTTATCTTTATGCCTACAACATGGACATATTCAGATGAAAACTTATTCATATAAGATCATTGTTTTGGTTTTTGTATTTTTGTGATATTTTATTTATTTATTTATTTATTTATTTATTTATTTTTTGCTTAATTCCTATGGGAGGATTTGCTTTTCAAACTTTATGTAAAGAAAATTTAATTAGAATATCTTGCCATACATTGGAAGAGTTGGGCAGCTGTTGGTTGGTTTAAAATATCTTTTTCGTCGGAAAAAAGGATGTTCTCGTTAATTGAAAATTTTTACGAAAACTTGCAGAATTGACGATAAGTTTAGTTGTGTTAGGCTCTCTTTAAGGTCTCTGTCAGCAATGTGACCCCATTACAATAGCCATGTTGTTAAAACAATGTTTGCCTTGTGATTTAACAATTGGGTCTTCCGAAAAAAAGACATCATCTATGATATTTTTTCCCTCGCGCTAACATCCGTGCCAACGAAAGATATTAATATAAGTTGTAGAACTTGTTTATCAATCGTTGTAAAATAAATAAAGTTCAGTTTCAGTTTTAAAAATGTATTCCACATAACTGTTGTGTTTTTTACTAATTGATGTCAGATTCTTTGCATCGGGGTGAAATTACGGATGTCAATATTATCATAGCATTGTATTATTCCACCCCAAAAAATAAAATAGTCATTAGAATCACTAATTCTATATTAATTTCAAAATTTTATTATCGACATGGGAACATTTCAACATATTTAAAGATAATAACGCATATAGTTGTTTCTTTAAAAAGAACTTATGTTTGTTTTATGACAATGTAAGGATATTGTATTATGGTATTTGACTGAAAAAATCGATAAAACATAGTATTTCCATTTTCTTCTCTTTTTCATTTTATATATCTTTAACCTGTTCTTGATTTTTTCTTTCCCGATATCTGTAGTCGTATTTCGCTCTTTAAAGTACCATCGAGATCAATAAGAAAATCATGTTTGCCAGATTCATTTTACTACATTACAAATATTCAATTTATAGATTTTACCATTAAGAAGTGCAAATTTTATACATGAATTTTCATAATCACATTTTCAATCACATGTATTATTTGTTAAGTGTTTATTATATGTATAAAAACCGTGTCCAAGCATGATCGATGGCACCCGATCCTACTTCTAATTGCTGTAGAGGTCCGTGTTTGCTCTGCTGCTGTTTTGTATTTTTCCTTCGGACTTTTGATTTTGGACACTGTTTGTTGACATGTGGTGATAACGAACAGTGTAAGTTTAATGAAACTAAGAACTGCACGTAAATTGCGCTTTATTCCGGCGTCGTATTATAACTTCTTGAAATTATATAAAGTTCCTTAATATCCGTTATTATTACATGTTTTTCAAATTCAAAAGGTTTTGCATATATTTCTTTTACCAAAAATATATCCATCGCAACCAAACAATGTCGATATATTGATGTATATGCATGTACAAACTTATGTGCATTGTGAAATACATACGTGTATATGAATTATATGATTGCCAATAGAGCATATGCTGTATTGAGTGATACTGTAAACCAACTTTTGTTAGCGTGCGAGAAATTTTCGGGAGGTTCGCGAGAGCCTCATTGTCGCGAATATTTCTTACCGCTGACCAGTATTTACTATATAGTTGTAATGAAAAAACAGGCGTGGATTAGGCTTGGTCGCGAAAATTAGTCGCCGCGAACCAGTTCATCTCAGATAAATCGCGAAATAAAGTCGTCGCGAATAATAGTTGGTTTACAGTAACTTTTAAATAAAATATGTCGTGAGCTTTCAAAAATGCTGCCATCGTGGTAGATCTATTTTTTTATTACAAAAAATCGTCTTTACACGCGTTGGTAACTTTACTGCTACGTTATGGATGCTTAGATATCTGAAGATTACGGTTTTAATAATACCCATTTTGAAAAATGAAATAGTACTAGTGCTTATAACGTTTGTTAACGAAAACGCATTTGCTTTATTCAGTGTTTTGTGGGGTTTTTTTACATACCGTATAATCGGTAATTTTCAGGATGATCTAATTTTCGCTTTTTTGCGATCTCTTTTAAATCGCAAATAATTAAATACGCAAAAATTATATCCTGTATCATTTTCTATAAGAAACATTTAAAATCGCAAAAAATGACTGACGCAAATTAAAAATGTTTCAGATTTTCTCCATTTTCGCAAATTTTGTGACACGCGAAAAAAACCGGATACACGGTAATTGCCTTATTTAGTTTGAAAATAGTCAAATCATAAAGCTGTAAAACTATCAAGTAAGTTATATAGGGTGGGGTTATTTAGAGCATTAACGCAAAAAAACCAGTAACGCTTGTTCACTGATCGTTAACTTGTTGACAAGGAAAAGACTTCAAAATGTCATGAACACTAAAATGTCATAACCAAATAAACGGATGGTATACGTATATGCCTACAATAAAGACATATTTAAAGACTTGGAATCTAGAAACTATACATGCAAGATAATACCAATGGTTGAAAGAGAGAATGGTTCACGTACTTGCTCACAGGTAGAAATTTTGAATGAAACAAAGACTTTTTATGAAAAATTGTATGAACGTAGAGAATCTTTTGAATCTATTACTATTCAAGAAAAGTTAAACATCTATGATGTTCCAAAATTAAGCAATGAAGAGTCAAATTCTTTAGAAGGGAAGATAACTAGTGCTGAAGTACTTAATTTTCTTAAAAAAATGAAAAATGACAAGAGTCCAGGGCCTGATGGTTTTAGTTGTGAATTTTTTAAGTTTTTTTGGAAGGATATTGGAATTTTTGTTACAAGAGCAATCAATGACTCATATAAACAACTACAATTCTCAAGCCCAAACAAATTAAGCATAATAACATGTATACCAAAAGCAGGAAAAACTAAACAATTTTTAAAGAACTGGCGTCCTATCAGTCTATTAAATATAATATATAAATTAGCTTCAGATTATATTGCTGAAAGAATAAAAACTGTCCTTGATAAATTAATAAAGATAGACCAGACAGGATTTCTAAAAGGCAGATTTATAGGTGAAAATATTAGGCTGGTCTATGATATTATGCACTTTACTGAATACAATAATATACCTGGACTCTTGATGTTAATTGACTTTGAGAAAGCTTTTGACTCAATCTCTTGGAACTTTATATACACAGCTTTAGAATTCTTTAACTTTGGACCATCAATAAATAGGTGGATAAAAACTTTTTATAATGGTATTAAAATGTGCGTCAGTCAAAATTGACATATCTCAGAGTATATATATCCAGAAAGGGGTTGTAGACAAGGTGATCCAATATCTCCATATCTGTTTCTGCTGTGTGCTGAAATCTTAGGCATAATTATAAGAAATAACCAAAATATTAAGGGTATAGTAATTGATGGAGAAGAATATAAACTTTCTCAATATGCAGATGACACATCTCTATTATTCGATGGTTCACCAACATCTATGGATGGCATTCTCCAAGACCTAGATTATTTTGCAAACATATCAGGGCTAAGAATTAATTTTTCAAAAACCAAAATGATTTGGATAGGAAGTAAAAAAAATTCAAATGAAGTTTTCCATCACTCAAGATGGAAACTTGACTGGAAAAATAATACTTTTTATATGCTTGGAATAAAATTCTCAGTAAATTTGTCAGACATGGTTGACCTAAATTATATACCAAAGTTGATCGAGATTAGAAAATTACTTAAACAATGGAAAGTAAGAAGGATGACCCCAATAGGCAGACTTACTGTTCTTAAGACGCTTATTATACCAAAATTAAACCACTTAGTTCTTTAGTTCTTGCTTTGCCAATGCCTAATGATAATTTTTAAAAAGATCTTGAGAGCGAAATGTTTGAATTTCTATAGAACAGTAAAATACATAAAATTAAAAAAGACACTGTTTTTAAGATTATAGATATGGGGAATTTTATAACTGCACTAAAATCCATATGGATCAGAAGAATACTACATTCAAATAGTAAATGGGTTACATTTATTGTATGGGTTAATACATAAATGCATTACTCGAGTCAATAATCCACTGTAAGACTGATAATCTGTGGAAAAGAGGATCTTCGTTTGTTTTTGATATATGTAAGACTATTACAAATCCTTTCTGGAAAGAGGTTTTCTTATGCTGGACTCAGGTTGATGAAAATATTAGTAAAACAAAAATGAACATTTGGTATGAACAATTCAAAGAGAAAATAAACCTATCTTTCTTAAACACTACTTTAATGCAGGCATCTTCTTATTGTGCGATTTATATAACCTTGATGGAAAATTTTTAAGATACGAGCAATTTTTAGAAATGAATATAAAAACAAACTTTATTTGAATATTGTGGAATTAAAAAGGTAGTAACCTCGAGAACAAAACATATAGCACTTTTCGATAAAGCATTTGGGCCAGATATCCCCTCTTCTATAAGAATATTTCTTAAAAATGAAAAAGGATGCAAAGATATGTATCAATTTCTGGTATATAATAGTAAACAAGTTATTACGGCAGTTAAAAAATGGCAAGCTAACGGCAATATTTTTTCAGGAAAAACATGGAGTAGCATATTTGAACTTCCTTTTAAAGTTACACAGGAAACAAACTTCGGTGGCTTCAATTCCAAATACTCCATAGAATAGTTCCAACAAATTAATATCTTTTCAAGTTAAATATTTTGAATTCTTCATCATGTACTTTTTAAATATGTTGAATTCTTCATCATGTTCTTTTTACAAGAACTATATAGAAACAATTGAACACCTTTTTATGATTTATGCATGTGAAAGGGCTTTGGCTTAAGATAGAAGAATGGATGCTAAATAAATTTAGTATCTCAGTTTGCTTTGACAAAATATCTGTCTTGTTTGGAAAATATACAAATAGAAACATTTTTAGACTGCAAAATTTACTTATTCTTGCTGTCAAACAGTACATTTTTGCATCTAAATACAAGCAAATGACAGCTCCATCCCTGTACTTAGGTTGTCTAGAGAAAATGATAATAGATAGGTTTTATATAGAAAAATATTTACTGCTAAAAGATTGTAAATATAATGAATATGAAAGACACTGGCAAGATATCTGTAATAAATTATAATTGTCTATTATGATAAAATGATCATATTTCGAAAACTAAATTTGTTCAAAAGTTTTTTTTTTAGCATAAACATAAAACCATATACCCCATCCCCTCCCCCTACCCCCATTTACTCATCCCCCTTTCTTTATCTTTCCTCTCCATAAAACCCAATCTCATTGCACGTATATATACAATAATATTATACATACCTATGTTTATATTGTGCGATATACATATATGTATTGTATAGTCTTAGATTAGCATAATTTTTGTTTATGTAATTTTTATCTACTATATATTGTGCTTAAATCAAAATAGCAAAAAGGGAAATTATGTACTTATTATATGTTTATATGTGCTTTGACATTGATATAAATAAAAAAATTATTAAAAAAAAAAAAAAAAAAAAAAGAAGAAGAAAAAAAGAAGAAGACATATTTAGATGAAAACTTGTTTATATAAGACCGTTTTAGGTTAATTCTTATCGGAGAGTAAGTTTTTTAAAAATCATAATAATTGAAGAAGATCCAATTATCCTTTTTTTACCTACTTTACGATAGTTGGACAACTCATTTGTAAAATTTGATATTAAAATCACAACATTGAGGTAAGAAGTTACAAGAGATGCACGTTTTATGGCTTTTTTTTATTATTTTTGCATAGTTTAATCATCATAAGTATTAAACAGTTTCTTTATACTTTCTCCACTCAATCTCACTCCATGTTTTCCCCCCGTTTCTGATTGTTAATTCTGTTCCTTTTGTATGTTCGTGGTTTCTTTATTGTTTCAATTAAGCACATTACAAGGAGGTACACTCATTCAAAACAAATTATTTACTGAGTGGTAATAAGGGGCTATTTCCAATTACCCACTACGAGATGTAGCTGAATTTAGTTTTAAGTTCATTTTCTCTCTCTTTTCTTCTCCTTGACTTTGATGAACATGGCGATAACGAACAGTGTTCTAAATCGAAAGTCCAAAGGAGAAATACAAAAATCACGAGCAGAGCAAACACGGACCTACAAAAATTAAAGGCAAGATCAGGTGCCATGGAGGAGTGAGCACCCTCTGCTGACCGGTCACACCCGCCGTTTGCTCTTTCTCGTAATCGGGAAAACGGAAAAAAACGTAGACAATTCGGTAATAATAGTAGCCTAACAATAAGTATGAAAAACGTCAGTCAGCATTCGACCCAGTGGAAGATAGTATTTGCTGACAAGGTCGTTGTATCGACTATAGAATTTACAAAATTATTACTTCAATCGACATTGTTGATAATCTTGTTTAATCAACTTGTTTGTCAGTAGCTTGCCCCCTTTTAGAAAGTGTCCATACGTAGAGCATGCCCTTGCGTATCGAATCAACTGAGAGACAAAAATTCCATATGCAGGTGATGAAGGTATGTTTCTACATAAGAAAGGAAAGCTGACGATAGAAAAACTGAAGTCATCACGTTTATCATAAAGTTTTGTTAGGTTATCATTAATGCTTTTTTCTAGTAATATATCTAAATATGAAACAGATGACTCAGATTTTCCTTCTCTTTTTCTCTCCATTTCTCCAATATCATTACTTTTTCTTTCTCGCTGACAAGTTCTAAGTGCGAGTGAAATAGTCTCATTGGTACATTAAAACAGCAAACAAACATTTTAAACTCATTTTAAAATCATAATACCACAATATTTGACCATTTCAACTTGCTCGATTTACTCAAGTCGGAAAAATTGTACCATTTCTCAGGCTTTGAAGTAGATTCTAAAAAGTAAAAGAAAAAATATGTGCACAATGCAGAGAAGTGAATGCAATAAATTGCTGAAGATAAATTTTATTATTTTAAAGATAACTACAAATAACTTATTAAAAAGCATAATACAGGTATTAATATTTGAGAGAGAGAGAGAGAGAGAGAGAGAGAGAGAGAGAGAGAGAGAGAGGGCGAACTAAAGACTTGAGAGATTGAATTTTTACTTTAAAATCTTGAATAAGGCCAATTCTGTCAATTAAAACACATAATAATATCCTCGTTCGGTATATAGGAAGTCCCATTTTCTTTCATAAAAGAGTCAAATCAAAATCATTTTGAAGGATTATCATATCAAAAGAAACAAAGTTATAACATTTTATGACAACAAGAATGAATCCTAATCATAAAATGAAACCACTTGAAATATGTAACAGTGGTTTCCATGTCAGGCTTATAGTAGCCCCGCACTCGCTATGTCACAAACTAATTTTCATTAATTTTTTTATTTACTTTATTTACTTCTATTTGTTTTTGTTTTTTGTTTTTGGGGTTTTTGGGGGTTTTTTTTTTTTGGGGGGGGGGTTTGTTTCTTGTTATTTTTAAAATACTTTTTAAAAGTTTAAAATACATTTTGTTCAGAAACATCAATATACAGTGGATTACTTATAAATTCTTTGTTTACATTATTTTTTCGTTTAACCATTTAGCCATGAGTACTTTTTATTTCCATTTAATACAACCGATTGCCTTCAGGTGTAACGACGAAAAGTGACCCCCGTAGAATATTGACCCGGGGCTCACTTTTCTACGGAGAAAACTGACCCAGGGTCAGTATTCTATGACAAGTAGGGTCCTTTTTCTACAGTAGAAAACCATTCCAGACCTGTAGATCTACGACCCCCAACACGTTGAAAACTGATCCTCATAGAATTTTGACCTCTCATAAACTACAAAGAAATTATAGAATTCTGAGGTGATACGTGTAGTATTCATGTTTGGCGAGGGGAAAGGGGGTAGCGAAAGCATATAAACGATAGATGCGCCTCCCGATTTATCCTGTTATATATATATAACATCAGTTTGAACAAAAATATGTCTGTGTTTAACTTAAAGTACTCGTCAGCTTGCTTTATGGTGCACCTTCGCTAAACCGTTTGGGGGTTGTGCCCTCCCCCTAAAGATACGTGCATGATGATGCGCTCGCTTGCGCTCCCTTTTTGCATAACTAAAGACGGTAATGATGCGACAGCTCGTGTCTGCTCATTCTGCTGAATATGCTCCACTATTTTAGTAGATAATTTCAGACAAACCTAAATAATGACCTCTGTACGAGTTTGTACATGTATTGCATATTTTTAGAAGAAATAAAAACACAGAAGAGAGATATAAAATTTCGACGAATAAAGCGGTTTTTAATACCAGTTGTATTTAGCTACATTGAATGTCTGACAAACCAAATTGAACACCGTCACACCGACAGACTTATGTTACAGGTACACAGTCACTTTTTGTGAGGACTTTTGGTTTCAAATTTGGCTTGGTTTCTACAAAAATTGTTGGCCTCAATTTTATTGTTTATAAGGTGCAAGGTAATACATGTAAAGCGCAAAATATAAATGACAAATAAAATAATACACTTTTTATTAAAAAAAAAATGTGATGCAGCATAAAAATATATATTCAGATGGGAAAAAAAGATTGACAAAAACCGGTTTGAGGGAAAAAAAATCCAAAATAATCAAAAACTTAAAATAGTACAGTTACAGTATAAATATACTACTTTTGAGTACATGTATTAGATATATAGCTAAAGTTATGATAAATTTAGCTAAATCTCTTAGATTTTACAATGTAGTTAGGAACTAATTTAAATAGTACAGTATTTTTATCAAATAAAATGTCATTATCTCCAAATAACAACAAATCTAAATGTGATAGTAAGAGTATTATGTATATGTGTATTTATTCGTTTTGTATTTTCTATTTTTCGTTTTGTTTAATAGAATCTAAAATTTATATTAGTCAAAGTTTTACTGCGCAAGTGGATTGAGTTCTTTCTTATCTGTAATTTCATTGGTTCATATTATCAAATTATATTGAAGCTATATGTATATATGTTACCTATAATTCTAATTAAGTGAGCAGTATACCGTTTCCAGAATATATTATCCAGTCGATATCCGTAGCATCTTATGGTATGTAAATTTCATATTAACTTATGTTTTACTTATCAGTGTAAATGTTTAGTCTGGTTTTATTTTAATTGCACTGTCAATACTAAAGTGTATTTTTGTAATTAAAGTTACAATACTTGGAATGTGTCTGTAAAGTTCAAAGGTTAGCTTTCTTTGCAGTACGCACTGTGATTGATTTTTCATGAAACGTATAATGTATTTGTGGTAAAGGCCCTGTCACACCAAGATGCGTTCCCACGGCGTGTTCACGGCGTTGTAAAATTCATAGAATCGCGGTAGGATCGCAAGGAAAATTCAGAAAAAATGTACAATTTTATTTAAAAGTTTTACAAGTGGAGATGTCACGGCGTCCTGAGAGCGACCGAGGCGTTCTTACGGAGCTTGCACGAAGTGTAACTGCGTTTCCACAGAGTTCTACTTGGCGATTGACCGCGCTCTTGCTGAGTATCCACCGCGCGCTCATAACGTTCTAGTAATTCTTACCGCGCGTCAACGGCGTGCTCTGCGCGCTGACTGCGTCCACAAGACGTTCTTTACTTCTTTTAAGGTAATGTTAATTTGTACAATTGTATGAAAAACAAACAAGAATTTACAACTAGTAAATAAATGAAAAAAATTCTTTTGTTTTGATGAATAGGTACATTGTAAATGAAACGTAACTATTTCTAAATAATTTGTGATGGACTAGGACAAAGCTCTTAGTAGTCAGGTCTACGAAAAAGATCCGTTATTAGTTGTTAGAAAACATAGAAAAGATGTGAAAACATCAGAACCAAATGGCATGAATTCCATCTACATCCTTTGATATGGAATATTAGCAAATGTTACTTTTTACATAGTCATCCACATCCAGTTTGATAATTACTACATCGCTTGCTATTGTACAACATCCATTGTTTGAGTTTTCGTGGTCTGGAAGACAACGCACTAGAAACGCCGTGGGAGCGCGGTACAAACGCTAATAAACGCAGAAGAAACGTCAAGAGAGCGCGATGAATGCAGCAACAGCTCTTTGGGGTCGCTGTGTGAACGCAGCCAAATAAAAAACGACTTGTTCAAACGCTGTGAATGCGCAGTGAGAGCGCGATAGAGACGCAGTGAGATCCCAAAGGACTCCGAGAGGTCTCCGTGCAAGCGCAATTGACTTATCACTGCGTCTACACTGCGATTAGCTGCGTTCCTTGAGCGCGCCAACGGAGCTCTCGTGGCGCTGTTGGAGACCTTACGGCGCTGTCACGGCGACCTCACTCCGCTTCTACGGCGTGTTTATCAGAACGCCGAGCCACGGCGCGTACTTTGTGCATGTTCAAAGTGCGCGCCGTCGCATGGCGTTCTAAAATGTTCAAGGCGATCCCACCGCGACGAACGAAGATGCCGTTGCGTTGTTACGGCGCTGTAGGAGACTCTACTGCGTTTACCTTGGCGTTTTACATTATTTAAGGACGCAGCGGGATCGCCGTGAGGACGCAACTCCGATGTGACAGGGGTTTAACTTATAGCTTATGTATTTTCCGTCATTTTGTCAGTTTTCTCATATAATGCATTATTTTGTAGGTCAATGCCTCTATATTTATTATACAAATAAAGTCATCAGCTACCCGGATCTATATCTTATTTATCCTTGACTGCTCGGTTACATCATGGCGCTGCGAGAAAACAACAACATCTCGAGGTATTGACCATATTTAGGAAATTATATTCCAAAGATGCCAGGAATCGGTGCAGTTGAAATACGGCCGTGAGTAGAGTTTACCAATATAGTTAAGACTTTAAACTCAGAGCCCACCGTTTAAACCGTATGAGTAGAATTTACCGTTAGCATTTACCTGGAACTGTGTACATATAGTGAACTGTTTTCTGTGTACCGTTATTCTGTCCAAAATGAATAAAAAGGAACTCCAAAATCGAGTGTATGAACTTGAACAAGAGTTACTTGAAGAAAAATTATCTAAAGCCAAAGTTATAGAGAAACATACATTTTTTGCGGAAAATCGTAAACTAAGAACATTTTCGGGTAGACCAAAGAATGATGGTAATCCTTCCATTTATGACTGGACAGACGATTTGGAAATAGCTTTTTCAGCCCGCGGAAGGACCGACGCACAGAAAGTTGATCTGATTTATACTCATCTAGAAGGCCAAGCAAAGGAGGAAATAAAGTTTCGCGCCGAAATTCGCCATGACCCCGAAGCGATATTGGAATGTCTACGGTCAGCGTTCGGAAACCCGGAAAGCATCATTACGCTTCAACAAAGATTCTTTGAACGTCAGCAGAGGGAAAGTGAAACAATCCGAGAATATTCATATGTCCTTGTGGAGTTATACCAAACAGTGATAAAGAAGGACAACACCGTATTTCCTGACAAAGAAAGAACTTTGTGTGACCGTTTTGTTAACGGACTTCATGACAAGTATATGAGGAAAGAAGCTAAACGTCTGTTCCGAAGAAAATTTGATAAATAGATTTTTATCATCTGCGGGATGAAATGATCTTACTCAGTGAAGAAGAAGAATCAACCCAAGTCTCACCATGTGAAACCAAGATTAAAACCTCAGACAGGCCACAGTCAGTGATCAGTGATCATCCCAATTTAAATACCAAATCATCAGATGTGCCCAGTACAGAAGACCTGTTGAAAATCATTGAAGCACAACAGAAACAGATTGATTCTCTAACTGGTTATGTGAAAGACAGCGCTAACAAACGGCCATCTACGGAACGCCATACCACCCAGACACCTACAGGTATAAAACGTTTTAACAACGATTCGTCTATGGAGCGCCGTTCTAACCAGTATCCTATGGATCGTGGGACCTTTAATCGCTCTGTGTATTGCTATGGTTGTGGAAGACAGGGTCATATCCAGAGGAACTGTCGTGCTGCAGCGTACAGAAACATCGGTTCGGAAAACTAGTAGCATCTATTGCTACGAGTCAACCAATAGACGATTGTGAAAAAGACTCATTCAAGTATCGAGCAATAGGACAGTGTCCGGTGATAAGTGTTAAAGTGTGTGATGTAGATATTCCGTGTTTAGTCGATACAAGATCCATGGTATCTACAATTACTGAAAGTTTTTACAAGAAGTTCTTAGAGCCCCTTGGACAAACTCTTAATGAAAAATGTATGTTACAACTTAAAGCTGCTAATGGATTAACTATTCCATACATTGGGTACGTTGAATTTGATGTAAATTACTGTGGAAATGTATTACAACAGCGTGGATTTGTTGTAAAAGATACAACTGATGAATGTACGAGAAAACGTAAAGAAGCTGTACCAGGCATTTTAGGAATGAACGTTCTTAACTTATGCAGGGATATTCTATCAAACTGTGAAGTTCCTGTTGACGGGATTTTAAGTGAAGTGTTCGCAAAAACAACCGAGTGCGATAGAAAATCTATTCATGGATTTGCTAGAGTAAGTGGAACAGTTCCTATACGCATACCAGCCAATACCGTTGTAGTGCTTTGTTGTACCGGACCCAATATCGACGGTGATATAGTAGTGAATCCTTTGACCAACGGAGCGCATTTACACAGAAATTTCAAAACGGTTTATACTTGTACTAATATTGTCGGAGGTCAAATGTTTGTTCGCGCAGCAAATGTGGGAGATGAGGACATATTCATCAAACCAAGAACGAGAATCGGGACCGTATCAAGATGTGAAATTGAAAGTGAACATTCTAAAATTGAATTTCAAGGTGTACGAAATGTAGAAGAAATTAGTATTCATGAGCTCCAGAGTGAAGAAGTAGTGGTTACGTCATCAGAACAGGAATTTGAAATACCGCCTGTTATATACCATTTGGATTGCAGCGTGGAGGAGAAAGAGTTAATTATGTCATTATTTCAGAAACATAGAAATGTGTTTTCAAAGGACGATGATGACATAGGCTGTACAGAAACCATCAAACATCAGATTCGCCTTGTTGACAGTAAACCTATCTCCCAACAGTATCGTCGCATTCCACCATCCCAATTTGACGAAGTGAAGCAACACATTCGGAAATTATTGAAGAATAATGTGATACGTGAAAGCACCAGTCCATTTGCATCACCCATTGTTTTAGTTAGAAAGAAGGATAACTCACTCCGACTGTGCGTAGATTACAGGAAGCTAAACGACAAAACAATTAAGGACAAGTTTCCGTTACCCAGAGTCGAAGAAACCTTTGACGTTCTGCATGGTTCCGTTATGTTTTCCACAATGGATCTTACCTCAGGATACAACCAAATAGCCTTAACAGAAGAAGACAAGGAGAAAACCGCGTTTACGACTCCCTTTGGATTGTATGAATTTAACCGCATGCCATTTGGACTTACAAATGCACCGGCAACGTTCCAACGTCTTATGCAGCATTGTTTTAGAGAGGAAGTTTTCAACATTATGTTAGTTTTCTTGGATGACATCATCGTATATTCAAAGACCCTTCAGGAACACATCCAACGACTTGACAGAGTGTTTACTATTTTACAACAGCACGGATTAAAGTTGAAAATGAAAAAGTGCACATTTTTCAAACCATCTGTGATTTATTTAGGCCATGCTGTGAGCAAAAACGGAATTAGTACAGATGAAGAAAAGATAAAGTGTATTACCAATTGGAAAGTACCTGAAACAGTGAAAGAAGTGAAATCGTTTTTGGGATTTGCAGGATACTATCGTCGTTTTATTCGCCAATTTTCACAGATTGCCGCACCTTTATTAGAAATATCTAAAAACAACATGAAACATCCGAAAACCAAATTTGGAGATAAGTGGACCAAACAGTGTCAAGATTCCTTTGAAGAGCTAAAGAAAGTGTTGTCGACAGCCCCGTTACTCGGATATGCGGATTTTACTTTACCTTTTGTGGTGGAAACAGATGCAAGCGCACACGGACTTGGAGCTGTATTGTCTCAAAATCAAAATGGACGAGTGGTTGTGATCGCATACGCTAGCCGAAGTCTTCGACCAAATGAGCGGACGGCAAAGAATATGAGCAGTCTGAAGTTAGAGTTATTGGCCCTGAAATGGAGTGTCACGGAAAGTTTAGAGATTATCTTCTTGGAAATAAATTCACTGTGATAACCGATAATAATCCGTTAAAGTATTTATCGACAGCGAAGCTCGGTGCGTATGAGCAGAAGTGGGCATCGCAACTTGCGGAGTTCGACTTTGAAATCAAATATAGACCTGGAAAGCAGAATGTAAACGCGGATGTGTTATCTCGTCTACCCACTGATATTCTTTGCGAGTGCATTCAGGGAACCATAATTCCTCCTGAAATAAAATCGGCACAGAACACGGTTATATTTATTGAATCTTCTGATGTTTCTTTGGTCAATATCTTTCCAACTTATTCAATGGAAGAATTAGCCGAGATGCAGTCAAGAGATAAATCGATTAGTGTGTGTAAAGTGTTTGTGGAAACAAAGACAGTTCCGAAAGCTAGTTTCGCAAGGAGGCAAAGTAAAAGTGTTCAGATCCTTTTAAGACACTTAAAGAATATTACAGTGAAAAATGGAGTATTGTACAGGGAAATTAAGGATCCAAAACTTGGAGAACTTACACAGATTCTATTACCAGAGTGTTTAAAGGAACTAGTGTTACAGAGTCTCCATGATGAATTAGGACACCAAGGTATTGAGAGAACTTTTAACTCCATTCGAATGAGATGTTACTGGCCCAAAATGTTTGCAGAAATAAAGAACTATTGTAAAAAGTGTAATCGTTGCGCTGTTTCGAAGATTCCTCCTCCTAAAGTGCACACCAACATGGGACATTTAACAGCATCTGAACCATTAGAGTGTGTAGCAATAGACTTTTCTGTGTTAGAGAAAGCCCAAGGATTGGAAAATGTGTTAGTGATAACGGATATATTCACTAAATGGACTATCGCTGTACCAACTAGAGATCAGACGGCGCAGACGGTGGCTAAAGTTTTAGTGAATAAACTGTTCTTCAAATTCGGAGTATGTAAGCGTATCCATTCAGACCAGGGGAAATGTTTTGAAGCGGAAATAATAAAACAACTGTGCAGTCTCTACAGGGTGAAGAAGACGAGAACAACACCTTACCATCCTCAAGGCAACGGCCAGTGTGAGCGTTTCAACCGGACCCTGCATGATTTACTACGATCATTACCACCTGCTCGGAAAAGAAAGTGGCCGGAATATATCAAAGAACTTGTATTTTCTTACAACGTAACACCTCATGCATCTACGGGATACTCACCTTATTTCCTCATGTTTGGAAGACATCCCAACTTACCTATTGATTTCATGCTTGGAAGAAATAGTACTCAGTTCAACGACGTCAACATCGACCGATGGATAGAACTACATTCCGAAAAGCTGGCGTTTGCGTATAACAAGGCAAAAGAAGAGATCAACAGAAATGCAGACGATCGTAAGAAAAGACACGATACCGGGAGAAGTGAAGATGAAATGGATATCGGTGATCGAGAAACAGAGGAGTCAAAGGCCGTGATAAGATCCAAGATAAATGGAAACCGGAAGTCTTCGTCATAACTGACAAATCGTTTCATTCAGTGTACACGGTAAAGGCGGAAAATAGTGATTCTGGGAAAAGAAATGTGAACAGAGCCGAAATAAAACCGGTTATTTAGTGAAAAGTGTGTTTGTGAATACAACAGTGTTCAATTGATGTCGAGCCCTTATTTATTCAATCGTATATTTCTATGTGTATTTATTTAATATTAAATTTAAATTGTGTAATCTGAGGACAGATTAATAAAGTTCCGGGGGAGTATGTGATAGTAAGAGTATTACGTATATGTGTATTTATTCGTTTTGTATTTTCTATTTTTCGTTTTGTTTAATAGAATCTAAAATTTATATTAGTCAAAGTTTTACTGCGCAAGTGGATTGAGTTCTTTCTTATCTGTAATTTCATTGGTTCATATTATCAAATTATATTGAAGCTATATGTATATATAAGTTACCTATAATTCTAATTAAGTTAGAGCAGTATACCGTTTCCAGTATATATTATCCAGTCGATATCCGTAGCATCTTATGGTATGTAAATTTCATATTAACTTATGTTTTACTTATCTGTGTAAATGTTTAGTCTGGTTTTATTTTAAATGCATTGTCAATACTAAAGTGTATTTTTGTAATTAAAGTTACAATACTTGGAATGTGTCTGTAAAGTTCAAAGGTTAGCTTTCTTTGCAGTACGCACTGTGATTGATTTTTCATGAAACGTACAATGTATTTGTGGTAACTTATAGCTTATGTATTTTCCGTCATTTTGTCAGTTTTCTCATATAATGCATTATTTTGTAGGTCAATGCCTCTATATTTATTATACAAATTAAGTCATCAGCTACCCGGATCTATATCTTATTTATCCTTGACTGCTCGGTTACATAAAGTTACTTGTTTTTGTAAGTCTAACATTGATATTTGATAAAAAAAAAAAAAAAAAAAGACTGTTTCTTTCTTCATTATATATAGGACAGTCAAAGAAAAAAATGATATGCATTTTCAGTATGATAGCCAACATTTTCACAGATTGAATTTTCACGAATAAAATCATCAAAAAGGTCACCATTTAAACTACTAGCATTGTTTCTCAATTGACAATGTATGATATTTTCTCCGCGATTTCCAAAATTAAAAAGTTTATTTGGAGTTTTGGAATATTGTTTCTTTATGGAGTTTGAAAAAGGAAAACAATGTTGGGAGACTTCTGATATCTGATAAGGTAGTTCATTCTACAGCTTAATTTTAGAAGGTATAACACTTCTTAAATAAGATGCAGTTCTGGCTTGAGGAATGATAAGAGGTAAAACCATCATAAATTTTCAATGAATAAGTGAATTCAGGTGGAACACAGGGTTCTAAAAGTTTTAGTAAGTAATCTGGCACCATATCATTAACCATCTGGTAAAACAAGATAAATTTATGGACTTTCCCTCTTTCTGACAACTTATCCCACCCTAGGTTTAGATTACAAAGTAATTGAAAAAGGTAATACTGTCTTTTTTTTCAATTTACTTAACTCAAACTGCTCTCATGATCGGACAATACCTATGTATAATATATATCAAATACTTGTTTTGAGAAAAAAAAAGCACTGACCAATTTGTATACTAGTATTCCAACCAACATGAAAGGTCGCAAAATGGTTTGCTTTGTTCAAATTCTGATATCAAAGTTCCCCCATAGGAGAAAAAATGTTTCCTAAATATACAAACAACACATGCAAGAAACTTAATTTACTCTAATAAAAAGGTAATGATTAACAGCATCGCTGAATTAAGTTTTACAGTGATTCACAAATGACATTATATTAGACTATGTACATGTAATATTTTACATAAAAAATATTGTTTAAACCATTAAACGTTATTAGACGGATGCTGTTTACCTGACAGATGCATTTTGTCTCAAATAAACTTTATAATTAATCAAATACAATGCAATGCTGTAAAGGACTTCCCTTCCCGACTTTCTGTATGCAGTATGCAACACGTTGATGATGACTTCATTTTTTTTACTCATCAACAAACATATATCAATAGATGGTATACTTTATTAACACTCAGTTAAGAGATCACATTTTTGAGAATAGTAATAAAAGAAAGCTGTTATTTCTACTTTTTGAAACTGCTAAAAATGAATATGAATGCCTATGTTAAATCCTAAGAAAGTTTAAAGTTATGTTAAAATATGCCTGTATTAATTGCTCGATTCAAATGTCGTTTATAAGTACCGCGGTTGTATTCAATTGAAATCAAAGTCAATGCTACATGTAAAGCCCTTTTTAGTGTCATTATTTTTTTTACGATTTTCTATCTCTGTTACATGTATATACCGAAGTTTGCAAGAACATTTTAAACGTTAATTTTGATTACAATAGAGATCGATTTCAAACTCACACAGAATCATCTATAAAATATTCTGGGTATTTTTGTTCAATTCTAAATTCGAACTTTTGGAACGTGTTACGTTTATATTGTTTTTTAAATCAAGCATTGTATTTGTTTAATATATATTATTTAAGGAGTGGAGTAATTCAAACTTTTTAAATTCACTTATCAAATTTACTGATAAAAGGTCTAGACCCCCCCCCCCCCCCCGCAAACATAATTATCCCTCGGACCCCCCTCCCATACCCCCGAATAATTTTTTCTGGATTCATGCATGTGATTTGATGTGCCTATTTCAGACCCATGGTGAATAAATCGCTCATGGCGATATGGAGCATGATGAATAATTTTCTCTTCCCCTGCAAATTAACTGGTATCAATTTACGCATACATTTAGTGAGAGTTTTTTATTCATTCAGATTGATATAAATCCTATTCAGTCAAAACATACCTTATATTATATATGATTCCCCCTCCCCGCCAACTCCCCCAATCTTATGATTTTTTCCTAGATTCGCGTCTACATTAATTATATATTTAAATTTCAGTTGTAATCTAAGGTACGTCATTTTCTTCTGTTGTAAGGAGGGGGAACATTTTATATTCTTTTATTCTTTTATTTTTTAATTTGAAAATTTAAAAGACAGACTGAGATAATAATAATAAGCAATAACAGGTGATCAGAAAAAAGTACTCAAGCTGGTTATTCGAACAATCTAGGTAGCAAGCAGGCAACGTACCCCCCCCTCCCAGCACCCCAAACACCCCTGTATCTACCCTAAAGAAAATAATAATAATATATAGTCGATATTCTACAAGGTCATTTTTCTACAACCCACACGGAGAAAAATGACCGTTAGACCATAATTTCAACGATGTAATCCAAGTATCCTACAACCGAGTGGGTCATTTTTCTACTTAGAAAAATGACCCCCGGTCAATATTCTACGGGGGTCACTTTTCGTCGTTACAACGGCACCTGATCCTGCCTCTATTTTTTTTTTTTATTTTTTTTTTAAAGAGGTTCGTGTTCGCTCTGCTACTGTTTTGTAATTCCCCTTTGGACTTTTGAATTTGAACACTGTTCGTTATCACCACATGTCATTAGAGAAAAGAAAAAGAAAATTGGAATGTGAAAAAAATGATGAAATAATTGCCTTAACTGTGCTTTTGATTAATTAAGATATTTTACATCGCCTCACAGACCATGGGTTAAATCTTCAGCGTCGTCGTAACAGCTACCAAGAAATCAGGAAGGGCAAGATCGTCTGGATTGATATAGAAGACGACGGGGATACAATTGGGCAATTTGTGGCAGTTGTTGATAAGGAGACTGGTGACATCCCCTAATGCAATCAACACTCAATTCACTATACCTAGCCGATGAGCCTCTCTGACCTCCAGAACATCTACATTCAGTTTGCCGATGCCTTTAGATGATCTTACGTTGAAAGAAAATTATTGGTGGTTTTTCAGTAATTTGCCAATCTTTGACTGCCCGTGGAATTTTAAACGCTAGCGTAACATACAGTTTTACCAAGAAACTCGAAATAAAATTATTGGTAGTAAATAAACCCATAAGATAACTCCCAGATTCATCTTGAATACACAATAAAACCTACATTTACAAAGCTATCTGGCTTTGCACAAAATATGATTAGGCATGCGACAGGTTTAAAAAAAATCTTCAAGAAATGTAAATATGAAGTTCTCGAGTTATCTTTCTGTGGGCATTGAAAGTTCTTGTATAAGTTCTAGTGTGACCACCTAATTATATCAAGGAGTTGAACAACAAAATTGGACAATATTTTTTTTTTAACAATTACAAAATAAGTGGGAAGGGTCTTGGGATGTCGAAAACTCCTTCCATTTTGTTGAATACAAAACATATGTATTGTTGTATTTGCTGTTTCAACATTTTAATACCTTGAAAACATTAACAAATCGCCCAAAAGTACACAAGGCGTAAAAGTGTTGTTTACAAAATGCATATTGTGTCACAATATGGATTCATATTTAGATTTAAATAAAACATATCTTATGATAGGTATTTGTGATCACGTCAATATATTTATAATAAATATAATAACTAAAAGTATCTTATTCACCAATTCAGAAATGGAACATCAAAATGGTATTAAGTTAATCAAAACATAATTGAAGTCGTTAAATAATTTTTAAGTTATTTTTTATACCCGTGTGGTGATGACTGAACGATTTCCTGTATTCTCATCTGTGTGGCAGTTTGTATTTTGCTCCATGGATACTGTGTGATCAGTGACTGTTGGTATGAGTATAGAGCAGCCTGTAGGTTCCCTGTGATCTGTTGGCAGATCCCAAGGATCTCCCAGGAGATGTCTCTGTACCTATAACGTACATACAGTCCCTGATCATGGTGGACTAGGACCTGTAGCTCATCTAGAGCTGCATGTGATAATGTTGTATCAATGTGTCTGTAACACAACTCTAGGAAATATATATATTCCTATGTAAAACTTTATCCCCCCTTTGTGGCCCCACCCTACCCTTGGGGATCATGATTGGAACAAAATTAAATCTACCCTACCTGAGGATGCTTCCACACAAGTTATAGCTTTTCTGGCCAATTGGTGTTTTTTTTTTTTGAAGATTTTTGAAAGATACCAACAAAGGACTATATTTGGTATGCTCAAATATCTGCCCCCAGTATTAACCAATTTTTAAATACTATCGTATAAATTAAAAACCAAACTTTATAAATCATAGTACAGTGGATGCCTATCACTTTAATCTTGATTTTAGTCATCATTGCGCAATCATCCGCAAATTTGCAAACAAATGAAAATATTGTCATTTTTTCTTTATATTTTGCATTCGGAAGTATAGAGCGCAGGTCTGCTCAAATACAAACTTAACATATGTTTTTATTCATATAATTATACACATCATACTATACTCTGTCCCAAGTTATTGCTTCCATCACTTTTTGATGATTTTTAATAAAAATACACATACCTGAAAGAAATACAGTTGAAATCGATAAAAGGGAAAATATCCAAGATATCTTCATTGACACATTATCAGTTTTCACTCATAAAAGTTCACAGGAACGAAAACAAATTTCTTACGGAGATTTATAATGGGAAATGTTTACATCTTTTCACCATTCGGAACTCACTCGGAATACGTCGCACAATTTTTTAACGTTATCATCCGGGCTATTACATGGCTGATGCAATGCAAAATCTCCGTAGACTTTCTATTTTGGGTTGTGTATTGAAACCTGAAGCGGTAGAGGGAGCGTTTCAAAACAGATAATCTGGACATTTTTCATATTATTGGATGAACGTAGTTTGAGCACAAAGGTATTTATGATTATCGAAATATCAAGCGAAAAGTGGTGGAAACAAAAACTCGGGACAGAGTATAACAAGTGAAAACCTGTCAATGTGACAGCAAACCGGGTTTTCTTTAATGTGAACTGTATCCATAATCCATGTCAACCCTGAATTGATAAACACTACCTACCATATTCAGGAAATTGGAGTACCCTATATGCAATATTTTGCCAAAAAATGACTAAGTTCAACAGCTGGTATTTTTTTCATAAATTATCAGAAATCAAAATCCTAGCAATATGCACACCTCTGATATATGTACAATTGATTTGCAAAACAACAACTTCCTATCTTGAAAACTGTAGGAGGAGTTACCCGTACAATAAGGGTACCCTTTTGGCAACCGCCAACCCGCCCGCCCGCCCGCCCGCCATTTTCACCATTTCAATAACCGGATTTTTCCGTTGGAAAACCTGGTTAAAAATGGTACTTGAGCAAGCCTGCGCTCGATGTGTACCAGTCAAAAAACCATCGGAAAACACCCATATTTTGCTACAAAACATCAATTTAACAAAATAAGACTATCTTCTTGACGTCATTTCTACATTATGACGTCACTGTGGTGATAACCTTTTACACACTTATTTTCAATTTGATTTCAACTATCTTCCACCTTATTTTTAAAGCTCTTTATACAACTTTAATTTTGGGGGCAAACAATGCATTATACCGCACATAGTCCTTTTCAATAATTCTTAATTATCTCCCTGTGAAAGAGGGTGTGGCCCTTCATTTTAACAAACTTGAATCCACTTTCATCACCAAAGGATGCTTTGTACAAATTTTGGTTAAAATCAGCCCAGTGGTTCTGGAGAAGTCGAAAATGTAAAAAGTTTACAGACAGACAGACGGACAAAAAGTGATCGGAATAGCTCACTTGAGCTTTCAGCTCAGGTGAGCTAAAAATGAAAATTTCCATGACAACCAAGTCTAAGTTTATAACTATTATGTGAATTTATTTATTTCATTAAATGAAAGATAATCAACAATGTTCTGCATCTAAAAATATGATGTTATTCCTTCAGTAAATTGAAGAATCCTTGAACTTCAATAAATAGAATTTTGTACACAACTTCTCAGAGGCTCGATCACATGGTATCCCCTCAGCCAATCAGAAACAGCCAATTTTCATGTTCTGATAGAGCACTTTGCACAATAAGCCACTTATAACATGGTAATCACAAGAGGTTATATAAATTCGTCGTCGTAAAAGTCATCATAAGCGCCTGTAGAGGCTGCAGCAAGGTCACCAAAATCATTGTCACGCTCCGCTTTTATCACAATCTTCTTCTTGTTTTTCTTCTTCTTATCTTGCTCCTAAAGCAGAAAAAAACTAGTTGAAAAAATTATTAATACCAGTATTTATAAACTTTATGTGCTTCTGTTTCAATTCCCTTTTCCATCAAAGTCAATTTTCTGCCTTTAATATTAAAATGTTCCAAACAAATATGACTATAACCTAACACAGATTCATCCATGTCATTGCTTGAGCTTACAAGAGCATCCACCTGGTAGATGAATATCCTACGTAAGAAAAATGGGTGTGCAGGTATTACTGTCTTTAAATTTTAAACATCCACTAACAATAATTATCATACCTTCTGTTGTCTCTGTTTTTCATGAAATACCGTGTTGAGTGTAGCACCAAGCCTTTTTACATCCTCGCCTTCTACTGCAATTAACAATTGATAGTCTTATTACTGTGGAATCATCATATTTGTGGGGGCTCAATTTTCATGGATTTCATAAGTTTCTCTTACCTATGTATTATCATCACTAACAAACTGTGAAACAGTCATTATTTATTATACATGTACTTAGAACCAAATCCAACCCCCCAACAAACCTTTAGAAAATTGATGAACCACAAAATTGGCCCTCACAAAATTTAATGATACCACAGTGATAATCACTGCTTTCCTCTTTTGGCTAAAAATTCGCTCTCTAGAGAGAACTAGTGAGATACTGAAACTAGATGTTGCATACTTACATGAAACCACTAAATCTGTGAATAACTTTTCTAAAAATGGAACATAGTTTTTGGATTTCTGAAACAGATTAAAGATACACTTTTTAATAAACAGTAACAAAGTTTGAAATGTTAATGGTATGACTCACATTTAACTTACTTCAAAAAATGAGATTTTTGTTGACTTACTTCAAAAAATGAGATTTTTGTTTTTAATGCCTCTTCAAATTTGTTGTATTCTTCTTCTGTTTCAGGGTACATGGCATCGATTCCGGTGGCATCAACTCCTACAAAAAATAGATCTCACTAAGTGAGGGCCTGGGGAAGCCTGGTATCATCACAAACCAACACACCAGGAATTTCTTTTAATCTTTTGAGTTGGCTTTTTTTTTCCTTTAACACCGAAAAATCTTGGAAGAAGGGGTATGATTCAAAAATTCAAAATTCATTTCAATATGTCCTACTTAATAACAATACAATGACGAAAATTAAGAGAATCTTGTAAATTTGAAATAACTTGAATGAACTAGTCCAAAACCTTAGTGGGGGGTTTTTTCCTTCACTTTCCCTCTACAACTCTCTTGAGTGAACTTTTTTGTTTCATAATAATAATGGACATTGCTGAGTATACTTAAATAAATCTCCTTTATCATAGCTGTATAACTCAATGTACCTGTCTTGCATATATTTACATATATATTCTATATTAATAATACAGTCAAACTTTGTTATCTCGAACTAGATGGGACTGTTTAAAAACTTGGAGATATCCGAGTATACAAGATATCGAGGGTAAAATACTTAAAAAATAAGTGGTTGGGACTTACAAATCACTTCGACATATCCCTTGTATTCAAGATATCAGTGTTCGAGATATCGAAGTTCGACTGTATTATACATTGTTGGCCCATCTGATATATAAACCATGTGGAATACTCCGCCATTCTCCTGTTAATTGTACATGCATGAGCCACACTGCTCCGTTGGTCAATAAAAAATAACCTGATTACCGTTAAAAGTACTATAGCTACCAGGTATGCAGTGTTTAAGCCCCTGTTTGTCTTATGCTTGTAGCAAAACAACACTAGGTAGAGTATTGTATTATTCGTCCGAGTAGCTCTGTCGTTAGAGTCATGGACATGTGCCAAGGCGACCCGGGTTCATACCCCGAATGCCGAAGAGAGAAGAGAGAAAAAAAAAGTATTGCATTATTCTACACCATTACAAAAATACAGGATGGTTATGGGTAAAAGGAAATGAATTTAATGAGTTATTTATCCATATGAACATAAAATAATTTTTTAAAAAGAATATTGCATCATAATGTATTATCTATCTGCTTGTGAATAGAATAAAAATTCAATCTTAATAAATATAAATTTATCTAGAATTAAAAAAAAAAAAAAAGAACTTTGTTAAAAATGTTTGGTTACTACCAAAAAATATGATAAGTTTTAGTATTTCAAGAAAATTGAAGATTTAAAATTATCATTTTAACATTACACATCAATTGAATGAATTCCCACAAATATTTCTTAACATTTTTGTTTTTTCTTATTAAACGGCAATGCTGTGGCATTATGGTGTTTTCAGCATTATTATTTAAACAAAATACCTGCATTGGTTTTTAATGAAGTGTAAATTTTCATGAAATTTCAATAATAAATACTTGTTACAGAAATTACACCCATCAAATAATTTTCTAAGGTCATTTTGCCAGATATAAGTCACATAAAATTTTGATTTTTAATAAATTACATTGATTTTTTTCAACATCTTTTTGCTATCTAAATAACATTGTCCAATTCTAGTTCATCTAAAAAAGTTGTTTCAATGACATCATTCAGTATGAAAACTATATAACATAGATAGTTTTGGTACATAAACACCAGACATTTAAATATATCAATCCATAAATAATGCTTCAAATATTATGCATTTAGAATTTGTTTTCAGCTTTTCTTTCACAAATACATACATGTTTAATTTCAAATCTGGACAAGGTAGGAAATTCTAAACCAAAATTAAAATGTACAATGAACCTCTTGCAAGAGGAAGTAATAATATCTAGTTTATCCATTTTTAAAACGTAGACATTTTATTATCATTCATATACCTATGTTACAGGGTTTTGTTACAGATTGTACATTTAAAAGGGGTGGCTATAAAAAGGATCATTTAGTCTATTTTTAAGTCACCAAATTACCGAAAGCTTCCTTAGCCAGCTTTAGATCAGCCTCTTTCTGAATTTTTTCTCTGCGTAACTTTTCTGTGAGTTCCTCTTCCGCTGACAATGGTGTATTTTGCTTCTTCTCTTCCTCCTGAAAATAAATGATAGAATTTCAAATAAGCATCATGGTTTATTTTCCCTTACATTTGCCGTCATAAATGCTCTTGTGGAGGGTTGCTATTGTTACTTTTATATCGTACTATCAATTATAAATAGGAAAGGGATCAATTTAATTAGACCTTGGATGAAGTAGAAAAAAATTATTGTGAATGACATAAAGATCTGATGACAAATCTTCACCAAAGTGTACCTACTTCTTTTGCCAACTTTGCAGCTTCTTTCTCAGCTATTCTCTCGGCTAATGGTTTCTTTTTCTTTCTTTGGAAGGGTTTTGAATCTGAATCTGCAAAAAAATTATTGAAACAGTATTAACGAACATGTAATTACACTGTCATAAAACATTTGTTTAGCACCAAGTATCTGTGAATGTTTACATTAGATTGTTTTGATCAGTTCAAGGCACAATGTCTTCTGGTGTTCCTTGATAAATTGTCAAGATTTTGGCAACTTAACTGAATTGGAATGTTCTTTTGGAAATTTTTTATTGACATGTAAGGGTTCCTTATGTTGTTTTGAAACTTAAATAATTTTTTTTTTTAATTTCTTAGGGGAAAAAAAGAAAACCGAAAACATAGTGAAACATATATCTTGAAAACTGTTTATGTGTATAATATTTTAAGTACATCCACATGATGAAATGAAATGCATGTTCATGCTCTGGGCTGTCACTCCCTTAAAATTTGAACCGATTATCAGACCCATTCCCAATGGCAAAAAGCAACAGATTTTCCCTATTTCACGATAAAAAATTCCCAATTGCATAAATAATTTACAACTTATGCAAAATGTTAGCTTTTTGGACTGTAATTTGGCCCTTATTGGTTGAAGCTGACCAGTATTCTGAATAAATGATCAAGTAATGGGGAAGGCACTGATTATCATCTCAATTAAAAGGTTTTCACAACTGGACTTAACCCCTTTGGTGAATAACAACTTAAAGGCTGAACATTTTTACCGGGTGGTAAATCTCAGGTGAGGGCGGGGCTTATTTTATAGAGGTGTGAAAGCCTCCGGGGCTTGCAGTCTACCTGCAGTCGTGAACGCTGCTAATCTCTATACACAGGGGGCAAATTAATACACAGGAAATAAATAATTAGTCAGAATTGGTCTTAGTTGGAACATCTTATTGTTCTAAATGTCCATATGAAGCAATTTTATACGGAAATGAATCCAATCTAACAGTTGGACTGTACGTTCTACATCGAAGTCTGTGTCGTCCGAATTTTCTCTAAACACACCTGTGTAAAGCACTAGTGAGTAATTGCAGTAAATTAATTCTGCTTTTAAAATGTACATGTAGCCCAGTACATTGTGTTTAGCACTTGACATTGTTTAATGTAGTTAATTTCAACAAATTATAGTATGTTAAGAAAACCATGCGATCAATAAGAATGTGGAATGTAGGCAGCCATGTTACGATGACGAGGGAGTTCGTTCCAAGTGCCAATTGCCTGCTTTACCAGTAAATAAAAATTTAGTAGCTCATACGTTTGTTTTAAAAAGAAAATTTCATATATTTTAGAGCTGCTCGACTTTGTGGAATTTATAAGGTCACGCAAATTCAAATACAAATTGCGTAATTTTAATTACTAGATGATTAATTTTCATAATCAATTTCGGTAATGTTAAAAATCGAATTTTTATTTCCCCTTTTATACGCGACGGAAGATATAAATGATAATGTTGTTATTTGCTAGTAAACAGAATTCCACGGACCTGGCCAGATCACGCTCGGACGATCACGTCAATCAAACTGGACGCTATTGTTTCAAACTTGATTGACAGGCGGCATTGTTTTGAAGTTTGTACAGGTAAAAAAGGGGGCGTTTGTAAAATGTTCGGCCTTTAACAAGCCTAAGCAGAATCATTTTTTCAGGCCGGTTTATAAATAGGCATTATGAGTTATGCAAATTTAAGAGAGTGCTCAGAGAATTATAATCGATGTTGATTGATATCTTGTAATTAGATAATAAACCTCCCAAGTAAATGCTTAGATTATCATGCAATCATTTAGACTTCTGCATTATGGCTGTAATTGGGTCAATACCCGTAAATACATAAGATGTCAGTAATATTACACAGAATTTTGTGCTATACAGATTTTAAAATTACTACAGCAACATTATCTAAAATTTATTTCATCAACTGTAGACCAGAAAATCCTTAAATTTTCTGACTTCCTGACATAAATTTGGTAATTTTGGATAATTGATCCATTTCTGTTAAAATTCTGGTGAATTCAATGAATAGTCCTTTACTGAACTGTTCAGATTACAAAGATAAAAAATAAAGTTACACAGCTGTGGCAGGATTGGTTTTCTGCTAATAATCTGCCAATCAAATCTTACCTGACTTATCATCTTTCTTCTCCTCTTCATCATCATCTTCCCAGCTTTCCTGTAATAGAGTTATAAATATACTACAATGAGAAAATGTGTCACATTTGATAATGTCAAGTGAATATCTGTTAAATGGTCATTTGTTTATTTTTCCATAAACGAGTGTTTGATCTTCACCTTAAAATTCCTTATAAAGGTCATTTAATATGAAAATACAAATCAACACGAGATAAAAAGGAAAAAAGGAGCGACCCCTCTTAAAAGAAAATCATAAATAATCTGTCCCAGGTTATTGTTTTAAATCCATTTTTGATGAATATTAGCTATTAAAAACACACATACTTGTCAAAGAAGTACACTTAAAAATGATATCAGGGATAAAATGTGAGATTTCTCTATTGACATGTCATCTCTATCTGCCAAGAATAATTGACAAGGTCACAAGAACGAATAGGGATTTCTTATGGAGATTCTGACATCTTTTTTCCATTCTGAAATTCTCAGGACTCCTTGCATAATTTTTTTTACATTAATAGTAGTATCAGGGTGCTTTCAGGTAGCTTGCATTACAAAATCCCTGTAGACTTTTCATTTTTAGCTGGGTTCTACAACATGACAAGATGTAGGGTGCATTTCAAAGAAGAAATCTGTGGATTTCTTCATACGATTAAATGTCGGATGTTCATTATTTGAACCCTGAGGTATTCATAGATATTCAATGTTAAGCAAAACATGGTGAGATGATTTCCTGGGACAAGTATTTTCTGTATTTTTAAATATGGACCATGAAGTCTTGGTATACATTAAATTCAGTCTTATAATTAATATTATTGTAACGTGTTTGGGTTCGGTGATTTCGATCAGTCTGGGGAATGTGTTTATTTAGAAATTATACGTGATGAATACCAGCATGAAACTATTACAAAAACCACGAGTCAATATATACAGATAGTTGTAAGGATTGCCTATCCCAAGCATACAAAACAAGTAAATCACAAAATAAAAAGGACGGGGTTATATGATCTGTGGGATATAACCCGGGGCTCTATCCGAGGCACAGGTCTCAGCCTCGAGATCTGTCCTGATAAGGCTCTATGCCTATATCATATGTACAGGGCTGTATCCCTGCAGCCGACACAAGCTGCATCCAGGTACACTCAGTTAATAAAACATAAAATATCAACGCTCTATTTAAAGCTTAACTCAATATGAACAATGTGCACTGATCGCCGTACCTGCTTCTTTTACAGCCGAATATAGAATCCGCTCTTCTCTCGAGTGCGCTCTTATATATACTAGTGTCATCCGGACTATCCTCGCACATTACCATTAGCATCAAAGATAACACCCGTATGATAAAAAAATTATCAGAACCCCAAACCCGATTATTTGTTACATTATAATAAGATCGAAAGGAAATCTCATAGGTTGTAATATTCATTGTATGAAACATCTTCTGATCTAGGGTTGGATACCGATAAGGATATGGATCAAAAGATCTTGTTGAGTGTGAATTGCTTTGTCAATTAATTTGAAGGCATTTACAATTTTTTAAAAAAAAGGATTGAATGTAGATATAATGAGATATTGGTACCCGCACATTACCGGTAATTTTGAAACAAGTATTTGGTACAGTATTGATGCCAAGTAACAGTGTCCAACCCTAGAAACATCCTGTTACCCAAAGGGAGCAGGGCCAAGATATTCATTCAAGAAAGACAGAACTTTGGTGCAACTTGTTCATGCCTTTACAGGAAAACCTATACCAATTTAATTGGATTTACTCGTTGTTATGAATATCAGCATGGTGCACACAATTCATCCAATACTACAACTACATCACAATGAAGTGCAATTTCAAAATAGAATTCAAAGTTTAAATTCAACCAGTAAACAGCTGTTTTCTAGTTTGACACATAATGTAGACTTTTTACACCTATTGACTTAAATTTCAATCAAACTAAATTCGTACAAAATTATTTTCATTCAATCTTTTGCATCATTTCATTGTTACATCCATCGAATGACTAAAATTATGACGCAAATTTCCTTCTCGATGAAAATATTCATCAAGCGATCAGTTCATACCTTTACATCGTCTTCGTCCTCTCCTTCCCACCGATCTGACGGTTTGTTCTTAAAATCCTCAGGTTCGAAGTCATCTGCGTCTACAAACAAAAAATAAATATTTAAAATCGTCTAAAAATATCTAAAAACACAATCGTAATTTTCATAAAATCGCCACATGAGTACCCCATGCGTCCGACATTTTGGATGGTTAGGAATCTCGCTCAAACGAGAATTAACTGATATTATTCATTTTATAATAATTTCATTTTGATCCATCTATTTTAAAATTTAGAAATTCGTTCACTCTTTATTAGTCTCATTTTCCAAAAATATATTTTTTTGGTTTTGGGGGGGTTTTGGCTAGCATGGTCAGACTAAATTATTCCGAAATAATTTTCAAGTTATCCCGAAAGAAATCATTAAATCTCATTCTAAAATTGGTCAATTGACACGTGAAAAATAAGATCTTTTACCGTTATTACAAACATTTCTTCAGAAGAGGTAATATCCCTGAAGTTGTTAAGATATTTCACCGGATATTTTCCTTCCATCAATTCATTTTCAGTGTTATTGACTCAACAACCTGTTGTTTACATATGGCTGACCGTAAAAAGTCCGTGTGGTATGTTCAGTGTAACTTCACAGATTGAGCTCAGAATCTAGTGGAAAAAATAAGAAAGATGTCAAGCGGAAAAGTGCCAACTGGAGCCAAACCTAAACAGGTAAGTGCATTCTACCATCTGACGCTTTCTTGGCTTTTAATTTTTTTTAAAGATTTTGATATATATTTACTTGCCAGGAAAAAGTAATCAAATACCAAAATCGTTAAAAAAGCCAGGAAAACGTCAGATATTTTGGACTACATTCTACCCAGTTTAGTTCTTTTGTTATCGCAAGGAATCATTGTGGTAAAGCAGTAGAAGAATTTTATTGATTGAATATTTGCTGTTTTGATTCCTGTCTGGACTTTTTAATGTCAGAAATTGAGACTCTACCAGACGGGGATGAACGTCTTAGAATTTACAATTAAATTTCTTACATGATGACTTACGATCTTCAAATAATCAACAAAATTATTTATTGATCCCTGATCTTGTCTGTCCCAGGTTACTGTTTTCGGTACATTTAATTGGACGATTTCCAATAAACATTAAAAATACATGTACCTGTTAAATAAGTACAACTGAAATTGATGAAATGAAAACAATCCAAGATTTCTTTTTTGATACATCATCTGTTTTAACTTTTCACAGCTGGAAAGAAAAGAGATTTCTTACGGGGGTTTAAATTACAAGGTGATATGGGAAACCGCTATATTGTGACGTCAAAATAAACAATAAAATCAAGCATAATTTTGTAAACTTTTTCTTTCTCGTATTTGTTACCTAACAGCTTAGTGCAATGGGTTAGTTAGCTAGCTAGATCAGTACGTGTTTAAACTACAAATCTGTAAGTCATATGAGTTCAAATCCTGCTGGGGCTTTTAAAATATTTACCCTTTCCAAAAGTTTTTAAAACTTTTTTTGGTCAAATATTGTAAAATTTTAAAATGGTGGAAGTATTTTGATTATAATGAAATTTTATCCTCATTCAAATATTGACAGCTAGATGTCCCATACCACCTTAAGTGGTGAGCCTATTATTTAAAGTAATTGTATTAAATTCTTCCCCTTTTTCTTTAGATATTTCTATCCCTTAGAAATCTCTCACAAGACTCTCTAAACAACATACTGGTTATTTTGTTGGGCACCAATGTAATAGAAGATGAGGAAATTAGTGTCAGAGCTAGGCTGGAACCTGGGACCTTTCAGTTTAAAAACCAGTGCTCTACTGACTGAGCTACCCATGCTGATATCCACGGTCCATATAGCCCCAACTTCTTTGAGGGCGAAAATTATTTAAAGAGGGGGGAACTGAGTACCGGTAGTTTGGGCGGTATGTGGACTGTGGATATCGGCTTGGGTAGCTCAGTGTTAGAGCTCCTGACTAGAGTTGCAGGGGTCCCGGGTTCGATTCCCAGTCCAGCCAAGTTTTCAGTGTATTTATATGCTCATTCCTCCTTAATTTCCTGTTACAATCTGACATCTTTAATAATTCAAAAGTCCGAAGCACTTGGAATACCTTGCCCATTATTTTTTCAATGTTATCATTCAGGTTATTTCATGCATTTCTGTTGCAATCCCGATGCAAAATCTCCATTAGAGATTTATTTTTAGCTGTGTATTGAAATCTCACTAGTGACAAGCTATAAGAGGGGGTATTTAATGCAAAGGAGAATTTTAAATCTTGGGATCTTTTTCATAATTATAATGAATGAACATATCATTTGACTGAGTCAAATGATATGTTCAAATTGACTCTGAGATATTTATAAATATTGGTCTATTTAAGCAAGACACGCTGCAAGGATAGCTTAGGACAGCTAGAATATTACACAATGTTCATGTTTATCATTTACAATGAGTCCTCCGTTATCTGTTGGGTGCCAACAGTTCAAGAATATTTTTAAAACATTATGATTAAAATGGCATAAAAACAGTAGCATTCGATATAACATTGGGAAATTAGTTTCGTGGATGAATTAGATTAACACAATTTGGTTGTTAATTGGAATACATTGGCAGGCTCTATTGTACAAGAATTGTTGAACATCAAATATCAACCTTCATTTGTCTTCTCTATGTTTGGTCTGCAGTGTATGATTGTCATTCATACATATCAGTTAATTCTCAGTAGCTCAAACACTGGCATGGTATGCCAGAGGCCTTGGGT
>WFKH01006014.1:64569931-64586739 GCA_016163765.1 Magallana hongkongensis | reverse complement strand
ATTCTCAGTAGCTCAAACACTGGCATGGTATGCCAGAGGCCTTGGGTTAGAGTCCAGGATGAGACTTTTATCATATGAGTGTTTCATCTATAAGCAAGCTACCAAAGATGATATGATAAACAGTACACATACTTGACCTGCTGATCTTAAATGATTATTTCCCAGAATAAAAATCATTTAGATGTGAATATTTCCTTTTCCCTGTAGGCTGGTTCACAGACAAGAGGTTCCAGTCAAGCAGTTGTTCCCCGTGGTAGGGGTGCAGGGCGAGGCACAGGGAGGGGTGCAGGGAGTAAGGCTGTGGTTCCGATGGGTAGTCGACAGATAGCTATGACGAAGGATTCAGAAGGAATGCTTGTTCCTGAAGGTGTGTCATTTTTATGTTAAAATTTTGTTTTAAAATTATCACAAACATTTTATTATACATTAAACCCTTGACAATCATATACATGTATTAGTAAGAATAGAATAAAAAGTTATGGGATTCAACATTGTTTAGTAGAAATGGAAATGATTCAATGAAACATTTTTGCATTTTATTAAATTCTCTGGTATACTTCGGTTTTGAGAGTTGGATTATTTTTACTTTATTAAGGATATACAATGAGAAAAATTGAGCCAGCCAAGAACTACGATGTTGTGTCGTTTGCTCGAGCAATGAATGAGGACTTTGCTCCTCGTCTGAAAAAACTCTTTGATCCAGAAACAGAAGCAGCGCTGGAAGCTCAGAGAACAGGTAAAGACAAATCAACAGAGAACAGGTAACGACCAATCAACAGAGAACAGGTAACGACCAATCAACAGAGAACAGCTAGGTTATGACCAATCAACAGAGAACAGGTAACGACCAATCAACAGAGAACAGGTATCGACCAATCAACAGAGAACAGGTAACAATCAATCAACAGAGAACAGGTAACGACCAATCAACAGAGAACAGGTATCGACCAATCAACAGAAAACAGGAAACAATCAACAGAGAACATGTAACCATCAATCAACAGAGAACAGGTAACGACCAATCAACAGAGAACAGGTAACAATCAATCAACAGAGAACAGGTAACAATCAATCAATAGAGAACAGGTAACAATCAATCATCAGAGAACAGGTAATAATCAATCAACAGAGAACAGCTAGGTTATGACCAATCAAGGTAACAATCAATCAACAGAGAACAGCTAGGTTATGACCAATCAATAGAGAACAGGTAACGACCAATCAAATATTGAGTTATAAGCAAGATACTGGATCAGTACATAGTTTAAAATTCTTTGTTTTGTAAAAAAAGGCTTCAAATGTTTATGTTTACATTTGTGTTTTATTGGTATAAGTTTCAATCAAATGTTGCTTTCTCCTGTTGATAATATTACTTATAAACACATTGAATCAGTTTACTTTGTTTTCCACCTGTCATTTTGTCAAAGAAATAGTAATTCCATACTTTACATTATTTGTAAACATTAATAGAAGTATATTTTAACAAGACCTGACTTTTGGTAGGACGTAGGTAACTTTTTATTTCTTGCATCAAAAGTAGTTAAATATGAGGCTGCATGGTTTCGAGTGAAATATGCATAGATTGCTGTAGTCTTGGCTCAAAAGCCAGACAAATCTTGTTGATTTCAAAGAGCCATGGCTGAATGGCCAGTGAGCTACAATGAAATAGACAGGCCTATGTCACATTGCTGTTTGACACAACTACCTAAAGTCCAAGCTCTTGTTAAAATGGTTCTATAAGACTCGAGCTTTGTTTACATTAGTATGTTATAAACAAAGGCCCATGGGCCACATCACTCAACTGAAAAACAGTTCCTTGTAACATTCTATTTTGTAGCATATGCTATTTCCATTTTAAACTTTGAAACCCTTTCTGGGCCCCAGTATTGGTCCAGGGTTTATGGTTGGCTTTAACAATTTAGAATCTACACTATTTGAGGATCCTTGCATAGTAATCTCACAAACTGTAACATTGTAGTTCTCGAGAAGACAATTTTTAAACATTTTTCCATATATATTACTATGTTAAACTTTGAACCCCTCTTTGGGCCCTAGTATTAGTCCGGTGGTAACAGCTTTATTAATTTAGAGTTACATTACATTATTTAAGGATGCCTGCAAAGTTATCTCACATATTGAAGCATTGTAGTTCTCCAGAAGAAGACTTTTAAACATTTTTCCTCTATATTTCTATGTTAAACTTTGAACCCCTTCTGGGGCCCCAGTATTAGATCGAGGGTCAAAGCTTTTATAATTTAGAATCTACACTATTATAGGATGCTTTCTTAGTAATCTGACAAATTTAAGCATTGTAGTTCACGAGAAGATTTTTGAACATTTTTCCTTTTTACTTCTATGTTAAACTTTGAACCCCTCTTGGGGCCACAGTATTAGTCCAGGGGTCACGATTTTACCAATTAAGAATCTATAATAGCCACGGATGCTTGCATAGTAATCCCACAAACTGTTGCAGTCTGTAGTTCTAGAGAAGAAGATTTTCAAACATGTTCCCAATATATTTCTATGTTAACTTTGAACCCTGCATGGGGCCCCAGTATTAGTCTGAGGGTCACAGCTTCCACAATTTAGAATCTTCACAAATTGAGGATGCTTGAAGAATAATCTCAAAAACTGTAGCTTTGTAGTTCACGGGAAGAAGATTTTTAAACACTTTCCCTATTATACTTTTATGTTAAACTTTGATCCCCTTTTGAGGCCCCAGTGTTGGTCCGATGGTCATGATTTTAACAATTTGGAATCTACAATAGCCAAGGATGTATGCATAGTAATATCCCAAGCTGTTGCATTGTAGTTCATGCATGAGAAGAAGATTTTATAAACATGTTTCCTTTATATGTTAAACTTTGAACCCCGCCTGGGGCCCCAGTTTTGGTCCGGAGGTCACGATTTTTACAATTTAGAATCTTCACTATATATACAAGCTTTTGTATAAATATTGGCATTTCTGGTGCAGTGGTTCTTGAGAAGAAGATTTTTAAACATTTTTCCAATGTAATTCTATGCTAAACTTTGAACCCCGCCTGGGGCCCCAGTTTTGGTCCGGGGGTCACGATTTTTACAATTTAGAATCCTCACTATGTATACAAGCTTTTTTTTTTTTTATAAATATTGGCATTTCTGGTGCAGTAGTTCTTGAGAAGAAGATTTTTAAACATTTTTCCTAAGTATTTCTATGTTAAATTTTGAACCCCGCCTGGGGCCCCAGTTTTGGTCCGGGGTCACAATTTTTACAATTTAGAATCTTCATCATATATACAAGCTTTTATTAAAATATTGGCATTTCTGGTGCAGTGGTTCTTGAGAAGAAGATTTTTAAAGACACATACCCTATACTCACTTTTTTGTGATTATCTCCCCTTTAAAAAATGGTTTTGCCCATTATTTTAACAATTTAGAATCCCCTTCCCATAAGGATGCTTTGTATTAGGTTTGGTTAAATTTGGCCCAGTGGTTTTAGAGAAGAAGTCAAAAATGTAAAAAGTTTACAGATGGACAGACGGACGGGTGGACAACAGACAACAGGTGATCAGTAAAGCTCACTTGAACCTTCGATTCAGGTGAGCTAAAAATGAATCCTTACCTCTGTATCTCTCCTATAAATTGAATTCTAACATTGAGATTTTGGTCAATCATTCAAAATGTTTGAGTAAACCATATTTTATATATATTAATATGAATTTTTGATCTAAAATCGTCTCAAAGTCCCTTTATCGATAAATTGTTTATAGTTCAAGAGATATGATGTGTAGTTAGCTTGGAGTGTTTTCTTGTACTGGTAGTTTTGTATTGAGCAAAGTGGTTAAGCAGGGCATACTGTTACTTTATAGGTATTTACATCGGGTGGAGATGTCCAGAGTTCAAGCATGACTGTCAGCGAGTCAACAAAATGTCAAAATGTTTTTGTGGACACTTGCTGGGGGAACATGACAATTACACAGGTACTACATGTATTACATACCGTTTGGCATATAGGAGTACAATGTATAATAAAACAATCTAAATATTAGATGATTGTATAATTTATTCTTTGGCAAGTAATACCCTTGAAGCAGCATACAGTTATAGAGTTAAGAGTCTACTGTAAATGAACGTACAATTTATTTCAAATCCAAGTTGCAATATTGAGTCAATCTGATTCTTTTACAGGTAAGAGTATCCGAGTCCCATGTAAGCAGGGAGGCTGTAAGTGTAAAGCTTTCGCCTGGATTCCCTCAAGACCGGAAGATGTTGGGGAGTTTTGGTTCCAGAGGAGGCGAGACTTTGATCCCAG
The DNA here is from genome assembly GCA_016163765.1 of Magallana hongkongensis. NCBI lineage: Eukaryota > Metazoa > Mollusca > Bivalvia > Ostreida > Ostreidae > Magallana > Magallana hongkongensis. The sequence goes on along the minus strand of WFKH01006014.1, from coordinate 64,582,448 downwards.
CACTTGGCGAGCTAAGTGTCGCTGTAAACACACCCATGAGGAGCATGACCCGGTGATGAGGCGATGCAAGACCAAAGGTCAGACAACTGGGTTTTGATTTGATTAGATATATACTTCCAAAATCAACATTATCAGAATAAGTTTAATTCATGCAGGCCTTCGTTAGCATCAATTTTCAAAGTGGAGGCGCCAGGGGCCAATTGGCTTGTGTACTCTTTTAGCTGTAGATAAATTTAAAAAAATACATTTAAAAAATTATTTAAGTAGCTAGTCAGCATTTGTTGCTACAAGCTCGTATAAAGAATATTATACATCTACAGTCAAACTTCGTTATCTCGAACTAGATAGGACTGTTTAAAAACTTCGAGATATCCGAGTATTCGAGATATCGAGGGTAAAATACTTAAAAAAATATGTGGTTGGGACTTTCAAATCACTTCGACATATCCATTGTATTCGAGATATCAGTGTTCAAGATATCGAAGTTCAACTGTATTTATTTACTGCCTCCTATTATCTCTTGTCTGCTATGAGCTTGTATAAATAATATATTTGTTTACTACCTCCAATTGTCTCTTGTCTGTGTGCAGGATGTGGATGCGGATTGTTTGACTCCAACTTCCTGTGCGCAGCGTGTGACAAACACTGGGAACAACACGAGACGTTCTTTGAAACGGAGGACGAGAGGAGACAAAATGGTCTCCCTGTTGGTATGTTGAACTGATTATATATTTGATTTCAGAAATATTTTATTCAAGTTTATATAAGTACATTCTATTGAAAATGATTGAGCAGCAGGCATTTTGCTAATTATATATATGTATACATGTATTTTTGTTCACCATGTTAGCATGTTGACTTGATTATACCCGGTAATTATATATAATGCATTGAAAAGGATTGAACTGCAGACAATATGTCTAAATATGTTTGTAATTGTATTTTTCGTGCTTGTTATTTGTGATGCCTAAAAGGGCCCTTATTTGGAAATAGATTCTATCTATCTCTCAGCTGTTCTCTCCTACTGTATATTTTATTGTACGTCTATTGAAAAAATATAATCACATAGCTTTGTGCGAAACTGTTAAAGGTTAAATCTTGAAATATAAAATCAATGTATATCTGCTTTGTATCAATTTTATACCTTGATAATTAATTGACTTATTTACTTTGATGTTTTTAGGAGAAATGTACATACCGTTTGCAGAGATGCCAAATTTACGTAACATCGCCCTGACCGGTGACGAGTACGATGACACTGCTTACTTGGCTCTCACCCAGGGGGAGGGCTCCATCCCCCAGTCTAACAGACCCGTGGGTAATGAGGCCCCGGTCAACTTTGGTGGTGGATCCAAAAGTGGGTTCAAACCAGTGTACGACTGAAAAAAACCTTCCCAGCAGAATCTATTTACAGTGTTATTTACATCTTTCTTTATTTTGTTTAAGTTGTTTGAAAAGCAGACACAGTGTGGTTGGTTGTACTGTTTACATTAGTTCAAATTTATGTTTTTTACATAAGTGTCCATTTATACATAATTGATGACGTTATGATGAAAGTGCATTATTGCTGATTCTGTCGGACGAAGATTGCATGTAGTTGTGATTATATATATTTCAAGAATAATGTATTTTTCACATCGATTGTTTTGTTTTAAAATTTTATCTTAGTTGCACACATTAATATTGTTTTATTGTTCATTAGGTACTAGTAGTTGATTACATGGTGGCATTTAAGCAGAGTCATGGTTTAATTGCAGTGACCATTTTAAACTATATCAATTTCCTTATGGAAAAAAGCGCTGTATAAATTAAATCAAGCAAACTTTAAAGTTAAAATTTATGGAATTTTTCTTTATTGTATATGATAGACTATAACTTGACAAATCACTGAAGATCTGATGAATAACTTTGTAATAAAATGTGATTCTTTAAATTTGATGAAACTCTGTTAATGGAAAATTACAGTGAAACATGGTTATGACGAAGTGCCTGCAGGGATGGGCGATTTTGCTTTGTTATAAGCGTAGTGTAATGCGTTATATCCATCAAGTTTACAACTTGTAATATAGCCACCGGGAATGAAAATCACTTCGCTGTATTAAGCGTCAATTCATTATAAGCTATAACCATGTTTTACTGTATATATGATAGATTATTTATAAGGTAGATCGGATGGACAATTTTGTGGTAAAATGTGATTCTTTAAATGTGATGAAACTCTGTTAATGGGAAAATCCTGTCATTTTGATTAATTGTTTACAATCAGTTATATAAGGAGAAAAAATACAGACTATAAACAAGAATTGCCAACCAAACACCCATCACATTGACGTTCATGTGCATGCTTGATATTGATAGTCCTAATGAGGTTTCATTAACTATATCTATTTTGTTGTTGTATTTATTTTTATATTTTTATTTACTTTAAGATGCATTATAAGCATGCATTGTTATTCATTTAGTATTTTTAAAATCGGTGCTTATTTGGTACATTTCCCAACTTTTTGTTTTATAGGTATAGATACTACATTTTGTATTTATTATAGTTTTTGCTCAAGTTTAATTGTTCTGAAATGTGCATATTAAGTAATGATTTTGTTTTTCTTTAATCCTTTAATTCTGCACATGCAATATATATATGTGTGTGTGTGTGTGTGTGTGTGTGTGTATATATATATATGCTGTTCAAAGTCTAACGTACTTTAATGATATTCGACAGAATGGAAAATTCCGTCCATTTGAACATTTAATTATCTTACTTTAATTAAGAGTACCCGGTACATCCTCCATGTAAGAAAACTTTAATATGATTGAATGCTAGCTGTGATGAAAAATTTAATAACTGCTATATAAGGTATTTTTTAAAAAGTTGTATATTTTATTTTTATATATTTTTTACTTGTTTTTTGTTTTAATTACATGTATATGATTTGTTTTACTGAATTAAATTGTACAATATGTATATCAAACATCATTCCATATTAGGAATGAATATACACAATTGCACTTTTCAAGTTAGATCAATATATTTTTGTAAATTGTACAAAAATAAATTAATTGTAAAAAATATATACCTGGTATCTAATATATTATAATATAAATTAAATTTGATTTTTTAATTATTAAAGACAGCTTGATCACCTGTATAGTTCATCCTACCGGTAATTGTTGAACAATTAATATTGTTGGGTTATATTTTATTCTACAGATTAAATTGATCATACAGGTTAAATATATAATCATCTTTCAAATATTAGTGAGAGTAGTGTATGAGGCGATATATATCAGCTGTATATGAGGTTCCTGCATGAATATATCAGCTAGCCTTAAACTGATACTCAAAATAGAGCCAAAAATATATATACAGCTATAGCTGACATATTGTTTAAAATTTATTAATCATCTAAATTAATTAGAGGTCCCAACTCATATAAATATTAACAATATCAAATGAATTTTTATAAGATTGTCTTAATTTATCTAAAACTTTTTGTGTATTTTCTACTATGGCAAATAAAATATGCGAGTATGAATCGAATTAGTGTGCATCTATGAATTTCAAAGTAAAAATATCTCCTCTTAAATATAGAAGTAGATCACAGAAATTATATAATTTTAATCATGGGCACTGGAAGTTGTTGTAAATATATTGTATGTGCATCAGAGACATATATAACAGTATATTAGTTAGTATATACGTCCCTGATGTGCATGTATACTTTTGTATACATGCACATACAATATATTTACAATTACTTCAGTGCCCGTGATTTTAATCAAAAATAGTTTTTAAGGTAAGGTTTGCGGTTACAGGGAGATAACTCACAGATTTTCATTGTGGCGTACCACCAACTACCCTTTATTTCAGCTATGACGTCAAAATTTATATGACGTCATAATTGGTGTAAGGTTTTTCTTATTTCCCGGGGTTTTGTAGTTTCATTGAAAAAGTAACAGAACACAAGCATTTTATCAATTTCCACAAAAACGAAGTCCGCATCATATAGTTTTGAATAGTGTTTTAGAAACACCAGATTACTCATTTACTAAGATACGTTTTTCCTGAAATCGGTGGACTTGGAAAGGTTTTAAATAAGATGTTTTTGTTTATAAAATATTAGTCCAAAATTAAGACTTTTGTTGCATTTTATTCCGTTTTTTAAAAATATCATCAGAAATTTAAAAAATGAATCATGATATAAATAGTGACATTATTTTCAAACATTTTAAGCATAAATAACCCCATAATAGTCCCATATAAAATGTATATTTTTTCACGAAATTACTTGCATTTCATAAACATGAAAATTTGAAATCATGAACTTTGACCTTTTGTAGTTATAAAACGGGTCCTGCAAAATCATTTGAATTTCGTGAGAAAAAAGACTTTAGTATAATGAACAAAATGGTATGTAACTTTGGTACAATTCCTAAAAAATGCAAGCCTTACCTTAAATCTCAAACTCTTGTTTTAATATCAGTGCCCATAAATCAAAACATTTCTTGAGTTTGTTTGTTTATATTTATGACTCAGATCAAACCCAGTTTATCAAGTAGACAAAAAAAATGCGTGACATTATAAATAACATTGCTCGAATTAAAATGGGTTCGATTATCAATTATTAAAAAATTTACTTTCACTTTTGACTGCGCATGCGTCGATGGTTCGACGCTTATAGCCAAAAACATGTAAACAATTTGGAGTTAATTCTTGGAATTTCCTTACAGAAGGTCTTGTTGTGAACAGTACATTTTAAACGAACGGCAAGTTTTATAAATGTACGATGCATTCCTCGATGCAGCTATGCATTATGAAAGTTACAGCTTGATATAAACACAGACTGTATATCAGATCACGCGAAAGCAACTATCATTTTGTTTTTACATGCATGTAACAGTTTGTAACTTTAGAAAAATTATATACCCAAACCTATGCAATTTTTTTTTTAGAAAATAATATGGTATATTAAACAAGCTAATCTTCTTTATATATGGGCTAGGGCTGATGAGACTGTCAGATTATTTCATTGTAATCCAGCTAACGTTATCACTATTTATAGTCTTTTTGGTAAAATGTTTTGCCTTTGTAATTGAATGGGAGAAAATATGACGGACCAGACCAGGATTCAAGCCGATGTGTGCCCCTGTTTGTCACAGATCTCCTCCCACTAATGTTTTTTACTCGCTATTATCATCATCCCATATTCTTTACCCAAGTAAGAGTTGCAGTATTACACCAACTGTGTTTATTTTTCAGATTCCAAACATGTTGTGTTTAGACCAGTTAAAAATTAAAGACAATGAAGAGTCAGATAATGTGGACCTGAATCCCTCTCCTACAATTAATGCCCCTGTAAACTTGGATACCGGTAATACTTGTGCCTTGAGCCATGTTGAAAAAGAGCTCAGTTTTTCAGCCCAAAATGCCACAATAGACAGCCAAAGTCCATGTAAATCTGAACCTGTGGAGGGGGTTGTTCAGCGTGGTCAGGTGTGTAGTGTAACTGAGAGTGATGAAAACTCATCCGTACCTGGACTAGAGTTAGGTGTCAGGTCTGAGGAACCTCGTAACCCTTCATGTCACCAACACTTCACAGAAAATACGCATATTGAAGGGTCTCAACATTGTGTGAAATCAGAGGGGGTAAATAATTTCAATAAATCGGATGAGAAACTTAGCTTGTCTGTAAACCAACAAATGTCGGAGTCATCAGGAAATATTTCACCTGAGCTCCAGCAATCAAATAAGTTGAGGGGAAATATCTCACCTGTTGTAAAACAATCTGAGGAATCAGGAGATGATTCATCACATCATCATCAGAGTGATAGTCCCTTGTCACATTTTACCTGTGGAGACTTGGTGTGGGTCAAGTTGATGAACACACCTTGGTGGCCAGCAAAGGTAAGCCTACCTGGTAATCAGGTGAAGACATTCTCAATCTCATTCTGTATTGCTATGTTAAATCATAATTATTCTGTTCATGGAAAAGATAATATGAATTCTTAATTAAAGTTACTTTCTTGAGAAAGTGATTAATAATAATGAAATATTCTTCATTAGGTGGATGGAATGCAAGAGACAGGAAATAAACATTTCATCAGTGTAGAATTTTTCAATGAAAATGCCATGTAAGTTGTTCCTTTCTCATCTATTTCTATTCTACAGGTACTTTTGAGGCTAAAATCCAAACAGTATAGTCCCTGATACCCAAAGCATTGGCATGGCAAACAATATTTGCATATCAACTGGTTAAGATTAATTGCTTTTTAGCTCACCTGAGCTGAAAACTCAAGTGAGCTTTTCTGATCACTTTTTGTCCGGCGTCAGTCTGTCCCTCTGTCCGTCTGTCTGTCCATCCGTAAACTTTTTACATTTTCGACTTCTTCTCAAGAACCACTGGGCCAATTTCAAGCAAACTTGGCACAAAGCATCCTTAGGTAAAGGGAATATAAGTTTGTTAAAATGAAGGGCCACGCCCTCTTTCAAGGGGAGATAATAAAAAATCATTGAAAATTTGTTGGAATTTTTCAAAAATCTTCTTCTCAAAAACCATTTGGCCAGAAAAGCTGAAACTTGTGTGGAAGCATCCTCAGGTAGTAAAGATTCAATTTTGTTCAAATCATGTTCCCCGGGGGTAGGGTGGGGCAACAATGGGGGGTCAAATTTTTACATAGGAAAATATAGAGTAAATCTTTAAAAATCTTCTTCTCTGAAACTGATCAGCCAGGAAAGCTGAAACTTGTGTGGAAGCATCCTCAGGTAGTGTAGATTCAAGTTTGTTCAAATCATGATCCCCAGGGGTAGGGTGGGGCCATAATGGGGGGTCAAATTTTTACATAGGAATATATAAGGAAAAATCTTTAAAACTCTTCTTCTCAGAAACTGATTGGCCAGAAATGTTATTACTTGCATGGAAGCATCCTCAGGTAGTGTAGATTCAACTTGTTCAAATCATGATCCCCAGGGGTAGGATGGTGCCACAATGGGAGATCGAATTTTTACATAGGAATATAAAGAGAAAAATCTTTAAAAATCTTCTTCTCAGAAACCGATCGTCCAGAAAAGCTGTAACTTGTTTGAAAGCATCACCGGTTAGGGTAGATTCAAGTTTGATAAAATTATGATCCTTATTGTAGGGTGGGGCGTCAGTTAGAGGGGGGGGGGATTGAATTTTCACATTTGAATATATAGAGAAAAATCTTTAAAAAATCTTTTTCTCAAAAACCGATCATGCAGAAAAGCTGCAGCTTGTGTGGAAGCATCCTCAGGTAGAAAAGATTAAAGTTTGTTCAAATCATGATCCCAGGGGGTAGGGTGAGGCCACAATTGGGGGGGGGTGACATTTTTACATAGGAATATATAGGGAAAAATCTTTAAAAATCATCTTCTAAACACAAATTGTCTAGAAAAGCTTCAGTCAGTTCAGATAGTGTAGATTAAAATTTGTCAAAATCATATTCTTCAGGAGTAGGGTTGGGCCACATGGGGGGCATTCCAATTTTACAAAGGAAAATATTTAAATTATTTACAAAAACTCAAATGTTATTATATATGGTTTTACTTATATGCAAACATTTTGACATATTGTTAATTCTTTAAAATTGTTTAGACTCTGGCCCCTGGACAATTCTTGGACCTCACAAGGGGTTCAAAATTTGATGTAGGTTTATAATCCATATATAAATAGTTGTTTAAGTCTGATCATCTTCTTGAGAACTCCAATGCTCAATATGTGAGATGACTGTAAAACCACCCTGTTACAAAGGGGCTCAATGATAAACATAAGAATATGCAGGGGAATTTTTTTTTAATACAGAATCTATTATACGACATTGTTCAGATATTTTGTATATGACTCCATAAAGCTGATTGTATTATGTTTATTGTTGCTCAGGTGAGCGATGTGGCCCATGGGCCTCTTGTTTTTCACTTGCAATCAAAAACAAAATTTTGTAAGTTTAAATTCTTTCACTGACAGAATACTTTTTTAAAATGTAGATTTACGTTATTTTTATGTTTTGAAAAGACCATGTTTAAAATTTTTGAGGCCAAAAATACTCCTGTATAAGAGGTGTATGCATGTTATAAGAATTCTATTTAATTTTTTTTTTTATTTTGAATTTTATGAGGTGTTTCAGTAAACAACTTCACAATACTCTGTTAGAGTGTAGGTGGTGTTTTTACATTCAGGTAGAGAGGTACAAGCGTTTTCTGGCTATGCTCTCAGTCTCCTGTTACATTTCCTGTTTCATATTTATAATTGTTTTTACGTTCTTTCTTTTGATAGAGAGTTTATTAAGGATTCCAAGAAAATCAAAATGTTTGACTGTCCAGAGAAGGAAACTTTCATCAAGAAAGGTAAGTAATTTTAAAACTTTAAAAAGTTATTTGAAACTTGCAATTTTCATCTCCATTTAAGGTGGTATGGGACATCTGTCGATATAAATGTGTATTAAAGTACATTATAATCAAAATACTTTCACCGATTTTGAATTTTCAAATGTTACAATATTTCAGCAAAAAATATGTTTTAAAATTTTTTGGAAAGGTAAAAATTTCAAAATCCACAGTGGGATTCAAACTCATGACTTACAGTTTCGTAGTAAACCCTCTATCCAACTGAGCTACGTTGCTAAGTGACAATTACGGGAAAGAAACTATTTATACAATTAAACTTGATTTTATTGTTTATTTCGATAAATTGTACGTCACAACATGGAGGTATTCCATACCACCTTAAGACACGGTTTTCTAATATTTCTTTCTAAAAGTATCGTGGATTTTGAAGATTTTATCTATAGATTTAACAAAAAATTAACAAATAATGTTTTAAATTTTCATAAAAAAATTTGATATCTTTCTGACTCTTTCTGTTTCATTTTAGTAGGTATTTTTGTGATGATTCAGAAGTGTCTTTTTTGTAACAATAGCAATTGTTTTCTTTGAAAGAAAATAAAAAATTGATCAATAATCTTTCAAAAGAGAAACGTTAATGGTCTGTTATTGTCCTTGAATTTATTTTAAACAATATTTTCTTGTCTTTTGTTTAATATTTTTAAAACAGTTTATATAATGATTTCTATTCTACAAACATTAGTTCACTCTAATAATTTTTCAGGCATGCAAACTAAATCAAAAGAGAGAGCAGCTTTATTCAGTGAAGCATATAAATTGGCTGTTGGTAATATATCAGATGGGGCAAAAGTAGAACAATGGCCTTGTGATCGAAAGGGCTCAAACAGACTCTGTGAAACTGTTATGGACTCCTCAATACAATCCACCAGTGATGGGAAGGGTTGTACAGATATCTCTGGTGAGGTGCTAGAATCTTCACCGAACTCTTCAGTTGATAGGAATGACTCAAAGAGGAACTTGTGTGACAACCAGAAATCTAGATCTTTAAGTGAAAATCAGAAATTAAAGGAAGTGTCACTGACAGCCGTCAAAAGAAAACGACAAGACTGTAACAAAGGTGCCATCAGTAGCAAGAAAAGGAAAGCTCAGGATACAAGTGACACAAAAGTGAACCAGTCAAATCTTCCAGTGACAGAGAACCAGTCAACTCAGTCGACCAAGCGGAGAGGAAGAGGACGGTCACCATTGTGTAAAAGCAGTGGTAACGAAGTACTGAATGTAAAAAGTGTTAAAACAATAGACAAACAACAAAGGATTACAAAAGCTGTGTCAAGGAAAACTCAATTAGCCAAGGAAAGAAATGATTCTCGGCAAGGACAGAGAAACATAGGGAAAACGAAGAGCCGTAAACTTCCTAACAATATGTCAAGAACCAAGAAGAAGCGACAAGAGAAAATGGAGACCATGAAGGAGATTGAGGAGGAAAGGACAGAGGAATTGTATGGAGGGACGGACACCGGATACTCCGAGTCCTGCTCTCCCATACCCTACAGAGAGGATGTAGACTTAGATATGTGTCTCAGTGACCAGACTAACTTTACTCTACAGCAGAGATCTCGTGTCTCGGAGAAAACTCGTCTATGCAAGTCAGAGACTATGGACTGTGACCCCAAACCACTAGTCAAGTTTAAGAGAAAGAAATCCAGTGAATCAAAGGCAAAGGATCAAGACTCATTACCGTCTTTATATAATCGTACTGTATGCAGGAAAGGGCGTTCTCAAAAACCATCAAAGAAAATGAAAAACAAGAAGAAAAACAGGCACAAGAAAAACAGCACTCCAGAGGAGGATGACCACAATGCTGACAAAGAATTGAATGATAATGTTGACTCTGTCTACTCCGAGGCTAGTTCTCCAATACCATATGGAGGTCATGTGGATTCTGAAGGGATTTCAAATCATGGAAGAAATGCTACAAGTGTTCTAGAGAACTCCTCGTATCTGCCCACCCCCACACGCTCTTTTATCAACTCAGAAGCTGTTCAGTCAAACTGTGACGCTGAAACCAATCAACTCATCGGCAGTGCCAGGGAAGAAATCAGCAGGTACTATCATACTTAAGGAAATGTGTAATGAATTCTAGATGCAATAATGTAGTCCTTCCCATTTCATCAGGATGTGGAGGGGAAAGGTCAAGAAATTATTTGAGAGAGTATGAGATTTAAGGGAATTTTTAAAAATTCTAGTTGTAATAATGTAATCTGGTTGGGGGTTTGTGAAAGGTGAAAATATTGGACATATTGAACCTATTGAATTATTACAGGATTAACGGGATACTGATTGATATTGTGTGCATGTTATTCATCATAAAGAAAGGGCTCTGTTGTTTGATTTTCAAACACTTTGTTGTTTGATTTTCAAACACTGTTGTTTATTTTCAAACACTTTTAATGGGTTTTTTTAGGGAGGGCTTTGACCCAAATCTTGACGTAGATGACTGCTATGGGAGTGATTCCGACGATGAAGACCTGCCGGACGCCTTGACCCCCTCCAGACAAGGTAACCACAAAGGTCAAAGATCACTTCTTGACAAAATTAAATGTCAATCGATACTCTGTGTCAGAATTAAATGTCAATCCAAAAAATTCACTCTGGATTTTTCCCAGTCAAGGATACTATAAACCAACTTTTATTTTCGTGCAAGAATTATCCTGAAGTTTGTGAGAGTCTCATCTTTGCAAAAAATTCACGTCATGAACAAGTCTTTGTTTCATGGTTGTTATTACAACACTGGTGTGGATAAGGCTAGGTCGCAAAAGTTAGTCACCACAAACCAGTTTATGGCAGGTTAATTGCAAAGTAAAGTCGTTGCAAATAAAAGTTGGTTTACAGTGAACTGTTAACAAAATGTACATGGTTAGTGCCTGTAGTTTTTACAGCAGCTGTAATACAGGAGGACATTGTTTATGTATGAATCTATTTGACATTTTACAGCAGCTGTAATACAGGAGGACATTGTTTATGTATGAATCTATTTGACATTTTACAGCAGCTGTAATACAGGAGAAGGACATTGTTTATGTATGAACGTATTTGACATTTTACAGCAGCTGGAATACAATAGAAGGACATTGTTTATGTATGAACCTATTTGATATAACCTATTTGACATTTTACAGCAGCTGGAATACAGGAGAGGGACATCGTCTGGGTAAAGTGGAAGGGCTGTCCTGTCTGGCCCGCCATTGTAAGTACTCCAGTCTTTAGAAACAGTTTGTTTTTTTTATTTACTGGCCCGTCGTTGTGAGTACTTTTATCTCGATTTTTCATTTACTTGTGCGCCATTGTAAGTACTCATGTCAGATCTCTTGGAAACAATCCTGTATTGTTCATTTACTGGCCTGCCATTGTAACTACCCCAGTCTGTTAGAGGCAATCTTAGAACAATCAAAAATGTGGTATACTGCTTTTGTTTCTTTGCTGAACAATAAATGAAAGTGATCAATTTGTTAACAATGCACCACCGTGGATCTGGGACTGTTTGCTTGACTGTGTCCCTAATTTACAGAGCATGTCTCTACTACATTCCTTACAAACATGGTAATGTTACAAATGTTCTTTAATACTTGGTCAATTTTTGCTGCAGGTCAAACGACTAAACAGGAAAAAGAAGAGGATTCTGAAAGTCTCCCTATTGGTTGTTGAACCTCACAAACACATCCCCAAAAAGTACTGAACCAAGTAGAAAATATCACCATTATAAATCAAATCAGAAATTTAAAACTTGTAATAAATGAATGACAGATATTACTTTAAGAAACAGTCCAATTTTGGACCACTAAATTACCATCAGTTTAATATCATGTACAGTAGATTCATTTAAGTTTGTTGGAGCCAATTTTCGATATCAGGGTTTTTTTACGGGTTTATCATGACATATTTGATTGTACAGTTATTACAAGAAAACACATGAAATCCACAAAAATTGAGTCACCAAGAATTCTTGAGATTCCATTTTATTTTTGGATAAAAACCATTCGTTTTAGGTTCACAATGAATTACAACCCCAAGTCAATCCTGCCGTACAACTCGAAGGAATCAGACATCTTCACGGTGAGTTCTACACACGTCTACATTATACAATGTTCCTTATGTTCTACA